>NW_004624804.1:9182009-9197921 GCF_000247695.1 Heterocephalus glaber
GAGAGAGAGAGAGAGAGAGAGAGAGAGAGAGAGAGAGAGAGAGAGAGAGAGAGAGAGAAGAGCTCTTGCTTGCCCAGGAGGCAAGGACAGTGTGGCAGGAGGGGTGACAGACACCTACTCACCCAGGTCGTCAGGCCAGGTGCCCCCTACCACTGCCCCAGTGCCTAGCTCCAGCCCAGGACTGGCACCTTCCCCCAAGTCCTTCTGATCCTGAACTTCTCCTTCCCAGGGAACAACTTGCCTCTTTCTTCTTCACTGAATCTTGCTATTGACCCTTGTGAAGTTTGGCTGACCTGTGATGGCTTCTCTTTCATGATGGCTAGAGCACAAGTAACCCTCAATTTGATGACCAATTCCTGTCAGATGCCTCTGTTGGTACTGCTGACCCCCGAGGACCCTTTCTCTCCCACGGATCTGTGCTAATGGCTGGATGTGTGGACACCCTGATCCCTGCTCACTCAGTTCTGGGGCTTTCCCCTCTATCCTGCTCCTCTTTTTGTTCTGATCATGTCCTGAGAGCCTGCCTTCATCTCAAGCTCTAGCCATTACCCCTCCTTAGGTCACCAGTGGCTGGGGCGGGAGTGGTTCTCATAGGCCCCGCCTACCACCCACCCCTGCCCAACTGTGTCCTCCTGGGGCCCTGTTACTCTGTGCCTACCAGATTCCTGAATACACCCCTCCCTGCCTCCTCACCAGCTCCTCTTTATCCAGCAGTTGCAAAGTATCTGTCACTGTCCACCCCTAGCCTGAGCCCACACAAATGCCACTGACTCTTCCAGTTTACCTTGTGCCAGCGTGCCTGCCGGCATGCTGCCAGTGCTCTAGTGTGCTGCTAAACCCACTTGGAGCCTTTTTCAGAAGATGCAGTTTTGCTCTGTTTAAATAGTACAAAAGTTTGCAGAAAAATGTAAAGGTGGGAGGAAGAGTCCCTGTAATGCCACCACTCAGAGACAATCATCATTACTTTGCTCTCTGTCTCTCCAGACTTTCCTGGGGCTTGGTTCTAACCAGCAGCAATAGAAGGGTGATTTGAAGGGTGCTAAGTTATATTGTCCCTGAGATAGACACGTAATGTCTGGATCTCCTCCTCTCCTCTTGCCAACAACTGCCTAAAACTGGGACAAAATTCAGGCTGACAGTTGCACACAGTTGGGGGATGCCTTTTGTGGGTCAACTCCAGACATGATGGTTTTTAGGCAGTGACTTCCTCGGACAGCATTCTCTTGTAAGCCACACACCCGGCTCTGGACACAGTGGACTCTTCATCTCTCACTTCCCACCTGGGTAGAGTGGGTCCTGGTCTGGCCTGGTAAGGAGGCAGGAGTCACCTCTCAGCAGGAGCACAGTCTGGGCAAGCTGGGTCCCATTGCCCACTTTCTCAGAGGGCACCTGGAATCCCAGCTGGAGCTGGAAAGGCCTCAGCCCAGGCAGGGGTTTGTCTTTGGGTGTATCCCTAGCCCAGAAAGCTCTGAACCCAGGCCCAGGGTCTTCTCAGTCATCATGGGCTTTCTCTGCCTCCAGGAGGGGCTTCCCAGTGCCCAGCCTGGTTCCTTCAAGGTCTGCTCTAGAAGGAAAAGAGTATCCACAGCTTTCCTTGCAACTTCATTCAAGGTCTCCTGCATCCGGGGAAAGGTTCTGTCCTGTCACTGAATCCCTGTACCTGCCTACAGGGTAGATAATTTTTCCTGCTCTAACTCTGCAACAACAGTGGCAATGTCTTCAGTCACCCACTGGGGGTCTTCCATGTGGCATGTGCTGTAGATTATCGTGCTTAATCCTTACAGCTACACCAGGAAGCAGTTACTGTTAGCCTCACTTTATGGGCGGAGAATCTGGGGCTCAGTCTTTGGACATAGGGCTCTCAGCTAGAATCAGAGGAACATCAGTTTGAATTGAATCCTAATTCTCAAACCTGTGCTCAGAAGCACTGTTATGCTCTCGTACTTAGGTGACCCTTGGCTAACGTGAAGACAGGAGTCGCTCACCCTCTCTTTGTCTCTCCCTTCATCTTCATTTCTGAGAGCCTGTTTTCCTGCAGCCTTTTGTTTCACCCAGGATTCCTCCAAAGCCCCCAGATAACCCCCAGACTTGGCAGTCCGTCTGATGGCTGTGCTCTTGTCGTCTGTGTCTCTACTGCTGCATTCCATGATCACTGTCATCTGTGGACATCCTGAGCATGTCAGAGGATCAGGGTCCCTGAGGAAGTTCTTGTTTTCTAGCACGCACAGAGGCCTCCTTTGTGGTCTCCCCTGAGACCCAAGCCACACTTTCAAGCTCAGGAATTTTCGGGAGAGACCAGTTTCAAAGTATTCCAAACAGCGCTCTGACATTTTGGCAACAGACAGAGCTTGGAAGGGTTTTGAAGACATTGCAGAGGACTGTATTGGGAAGAAGAAAGTAGGACTATGGGCATTAGATCTAGACCCAGGTATATTCCAATAAAAACGATCTTCGATTGGAAGGACTGTGTACATTTTATTCCTCAATAGGACTGGTGCTAGAGATGACCACATATGCGCGACCCCAGAGATAACTGATCTACAATAGACAGCTGCACTAGAACCCAGCACAGTGTCTGCATATGCATATGGGGTCCAGAGCCCAGCGAGACTGTGGAACTGAAGTTTATGGAGTCACTTGTGTGGTAACGGTCAATACTGCAGGGACTTTTGGATAAGCCCATCCCTGAAACAGGATGCCTGGTTGGGACTGGATGTCAGGTGAAAGTCTGAATATTTAATAACAGGCATGAGCGGGTACCAAGCCACTTGGCTGCAGCCCTGGGGTAGGGACTGAGATAATTCTTCATTTTACAGGGCATGGGACAGATCCTGGGGTGAAGAGCAGGGCGCATGCACACAGAGGCTTGGAAGTCACAGCAGAAACTTTGGCAAATGGCCCAGGGGCCTATTCAGCCACTGGAACAATCTGCCCACGGTCCCAGGAAGGAGGGGCCGGGCAGCAGTTCTCTGGGAAGCCATGTGGGAGAGAGAGCTGCTCAGGCTGTAGTCACACACAGCCCGTTTCCTGCCTGTCCTTGACCTCCAAGCTTGACCTCATCAGGACCCCATTTCCCTGTGAGACCGGCTCAGGACTGAGGGCCTTGTCAGTTCATATGGAAAAGCGGCATCCCCTAGAGTTTTGGGACTGGCTGTTTCTAAGTCCAGCGCTGCCCCTTCCCAGGCCCAGCTCTATAGATCTGACCTCTTGTAAGATGGGAGTGGGGAACAAGAGTGGTTACTCCTCTGGCGTGCCTGGCGCTGCCTCTCACTGGGTGCTAACCCTCCAGGCAGCTTCAGAGAAAGGTGATATTATCCTTGCTTCATGGAGAAGACCATGTTAGGGAGATTACATCTCACATAGGCTGGCACAGCTGGAAGCTGCAGAGCCACGCTCTAGGACCCAGGTGTGGGCTGCACCCATCTGCCTTGCTGGTATGCTGGCCAGCCACCTGGAGGCAAGTTCTCCCCACTCCAGATCAACACTGGCTTGCTCCAGGTCCTAACTAGACTGGTTAATGGTAGAGGCAAGAATAAACCTCTGGCTCCCAAGTCAGGACTCTCCCTATACCCAAGGGTCCAGCTGTTACCACAAATTGTTCCGAAGAGTGGTTAGTTACCGATGGGGTCCA
Source organism: Heterocephalus glaber (assembly GCF_000247695.1). Next base: position 9,185,641 of record NW_004624804.1, read on the forward strand.
GGTTCTGGCTCCTGGGTGGTGGAGTGGGGGAAGTCTGACCACCAGGTTTCAGAAGTGAGGGATTGTATGCCCACCCAGGCCAGGCACCTCCTTACCAGGGGGTGCCCGGAGAAGGAAGACAGCTGCCCTCCTTGGGGAATCTCAGGGCAGGCGTGGCAGGTGACGCCACCTCCTCCTCCTTAGAGAGCTGGGCGTAGCTCGTGGCTCCCTACAGCACTGTGCCAGAGCTCAGAAGACCCTGGTGACATCTTCCTGAATACAGGAGCCCTGTCTCTCCAAGGAGATCTTTAGGATGGGGACATCTGGGACCCTGGAACAGGTCTCAATCAGCCTGAGCAACACCCAAGACGAGATCACCTGGGAGGGGCCTCTGTGGCTGTTTTACTTTGTATTACTCGGGCTGAGTGAGTAGCCAGGGTAAGAAGTCCCCATACCAAGTGACACAGCCCCTCCAGGACTGGAGAGGGACCAGAGCAGCTGGTGGAGGTCTCTGGAGTCATACTCTGGGCCTCAGCTCTTGACTGCTTCCCCACCCTCTTCAAACTCCTGCCTTTCTGGTCTTGCTGAGCTTCCAGGAACTTGGGGCAGGAATAAATGCCACCAGAGGTCCCTCTGGCACCTGTGGGAAAAGCTTGGCCCACCCAGGAGATGCTGTCTGTCCTGGCCAGGGAAGCAGGGCCGATAGTCACCACATAGAGTGGAGCTCCCCTCCCTCACTCTTTGAAGACCCAAAAGGGTCTCCATCTTCCCCCTGCAGGGACAAGAACCTTTCTGGGCATCTCTCAGCTCCTTCAGTGACCTAGTGTGGGTGGGGCCAGGCTCTGGAGGGTGATGAGAAAGAAGTTACTGCCCTTGGGCCCTCACGGACAGTCCTCCCCGCCATGTGTCTATGGTCAGGGGGAGACTAAGGTCATCTCCCTATTGCCTAGACAGGGAAACCGAGGCAGAGTCTTCCCCAAGTATTAGCAGCCTGACCCATGAGCCCAGGCTCTCCCTGTGAGGCTGGGAGGAGTTGCCTGGACCCAGGTCCTTGGCAATAAACACAGGCCCATAGCTTTGCACCTAGTGGCAACAGATCAGCGGTGCAACCAGTTCTCACCACACTGACACACTCCCACAGCCTCCAAACCCAGGATGTCCACGGAATTAAAACTCACTGGCCACCACTACAGGTCTGGATCCTCCCTGGGAGTACTCAGTGGCTGGTATTTTGGGTGCTGGCCTGGCCCCAGGATGGCCCTCACATGGGACCTTGTAGAGCTTTCAGGTACTTTCAGCTGGGCATCTGCCCAGGCCCCCTGGCCCCAACTGGGCTAACCCATCTCCCTCAGGGCTAGGTAGAGGCTCTTGAGCCAAAGGCCTTGGTGTGTGCTATGCCCACACCCAGGGTGCCTGTCTCTTGCCCTCAGTCCCAGCCCCTGCCCCTTACCTCCTGGCCATGCCCCCAGCCCACACCTCACCTTTAAGACACAGGGGGCCAAGCACCCACTGTCCTCTGTGTGGCACGGGTCTCGCAGGGAGTGGGAGATCCAGGCAGGTGTCCTTCTCTGCAGCATCGTGGCAGCTCTCTAGCTGGGTGGCAGGACTAGGAACTTATACTCTGACTCAGAGCTCCACCCACCTGGCTGCCTCTTGGCAGCGGCTGGCCTGGTGGGGAGTGCTTAAGGAGGGTAGCAGGTTGGGGTGCCTGGCTGAGGCTTCTCATCCCCAAGGGACCACTATCTGCAGACTTCATAAATGCAGAACCTAGTGGGGGCTCTGGCTGTGGGGGGCAGTAGCCTGCAGTACCCGAGTGCGATGCTCAGAGTGAGCTGGCTGCCCAAGGGCACAGCAGGTGGTAAGAGGGAGGTGCTGGGGCCTTGTGACTGGTGAAGCCCCTGACTCTCCAGCTCCCTGAGGTCATGACTCATAGGTGCCCCACTGGGGAGGTTCCCTCCGTCCTAACTCCACTCCAGTCCCGGGCTCTGCACCTCAGCAGCTATGACTGCATGAGAGGCACGGACAGGGTCCCTGCAATACAGGGGGAAGAAAGGACCAATTGGCTGAAGCTGTGGTCAGCAGACGGTCCAGGGCAGCTGCCTCTGCCCCAACTCCTGGAAAGCCAAGCAGAGAGAGGGCGAGCTCAGCCCCTGCCACTCAGAGGATGCACCCGCCCTGCCCTGCCCCGTGTGGATGATTCTTATCTCTGGCCTGGTGCTTGGCTCACTTGGGCTGGATAAGGGCAGCTTTGCCGGCTTGGCTGCCCGACTCTTACTTACGCTGGGAGTTTCCTGCCTCAGCTCTTGCCTGAGGCCCCACAACCGGCTTTTCTGGCCCATAGATAGGAGTGATTTTATGGGACCCAGGGTGAGATCTGAATGCAGGGCAGCATGGGCCAAATGCAGGTGGGCTCTGCAGAACTTCTTCCTGTGCTTGGCCCTCGAGAGAGAGGATGGGCCTTAGCCTGCCACCCTTGAAGATCCTCTCCCTACCCTGTCCAGAACACAAACATAACATCCATATCCACAGTCAACTCTACAAATCCAACTTAGCTCTGTACCTAGTGAGCCCTTACTGTATACAAGCCACTACAGAGCAAATGCCAGGCTCAAAGCCACTCAGACTACCAGGGACCAAATGAGTCCAGCTTGTGAGAGGCTCTAATGTTCTGGCTTCCCTGTGGGGACAGGGGACATCTAGAAAGATCACAGACATCCTTAGTCTTTGTGAGGATCTGTGGTTTACAGAATTCTGTCACCAATAAGAACTGGGCAGGGAGCACGGATGGGAAGTGGGTTCCTGATGGGGAGGGAGAGTGAAGGAAGGCTTCATGGAGGAGGTGGCATCTGAATCCAAGAACTGCTGTGGCAACCTGAGACCCAGCACTGTGCCATCCTGCAAGTGTCAGAGTCTTGCCCATCCCCATTCCCTCCATTCCCTGTTTCCCAATCAAACAGGCCCAGGGCAAGCTCCAAACTCCAAGGATTCCTCAAGGCCTGGCTTTTGACCTGGTCCCACAAGTCCCCAGCCCGCCCCACCCATGCCAGGCAGTTTCCTCTCCCTAACTCCTCATGAGTAGGGCCTCAACTTACGCGTTTCAGCGGGATTAAATCAAGTCGAGTAGGAGGCTCAGGAAGAAGAGGTCGGGTGGGACCTTCTTCCACACCCTGCCAGGCTCCTCTGACCGAGTTGGCAGCCACGCAGCCTCTCACTGAGGCTGGATCATTGCCTAGGGAATGTCACTGCCACCTACTGTGTGCCACCTCATGAGGGCTGCTCAGGCAGTTACGGCCCAGGCTTGGGAAGAGGGGGCTGGATGAAACGGCCAGTTGTCCTGTGTGGACGCTAGTGGTACAGGAGGGGCTGAGGATGTGCTGGGGAGGCGGACATCCCCATTACAGAGTAACAAAGTGAGGGCTGCGAAAACCCCCACCCCTGTCTAGTGGCTCCAAATGGGCACAGTGTCTGGTCCAAGCCAGGTGCCCAGCTGCCCTTTCCTTCTGACGCTGTTCTGCAAACAGATGAAGGGACTGAGCCCTCTCCGACCCACAGCCCTCCTCCCAGCTGAGCAGGGAGCTAGGTGGTGGTAGATGTGTCCCCAGGGCCTGTGACAGGCTCTCAGGGTGGGTGACCAGGAGCTGCCCTTCCCCAGCCAGCAGCCCCCACCCCCACCTTGGGTGACATGCTGAGAACCGCACTCCTCTCAGCAGCTCAGCTGGCCCTGCTCCCCTCGGAGGCCAGCAGGATGACCCTCAAGGGCCTTGGGGACCTCTCTGTCCCCTCCCAGCTGCAGCTCTGCCTCTTGTGGTTTCACCTGAGCATACTTAGCTGGAGCCTGGTCACAGCCCCTCACCTGTCACCCTCCTACTTCAGTGTCTGTAACAGGCTTCGCTCTCTGCCAACCTGTGGGTCCTAGTACTTCCCGTAAATGCAGCAGAGCTGGGAGTGACCCTCTGTGTATGTGGGATTTTAGGGTGCTATCCAGGAAGCAGTTCAAGTCAGTAGGGAAAGGAAGGACTATTCGTTACTGGAAAAAAACTTGCTTACCATTTGGAATAAAATAAAGTTAGATCTTGACTTTATATCTGCCCAAAAATAGATCTCAGGGGAATTATCTCATCATTAAAATATTTTATATAATTTATAATTATTAATATATAATTTACATTAAAGTATTAGAGAATATTTATATAGCATTTGGATGTGGAGGATCTTCCTAAACATGGCCCCCAAAATCTAGAAGCCAACAGAGAAATACTGGCTTATTTGAATACATAGAAATTTTAAAATTCAGTAAAGCAAAAGATGCTATAAGCATACATCTACCTCTCAAATATGTCTCATATTTCTTCCTCTTAATAAATGTCCATGGATAACAAAGTAACTTTTTTTTTTTTTTGGTACCTGGGATCAAACTCGGGTCCTTGTGCTTTACAAGGCAGGCGGGAGAAACACTGAGCTAAATCCCCAGCCCACAAAGTAACTTTTAAAAATAATGTATAATTAACACGCACTAATAAAATATAGAGAAGAGAAAAAAAGAGTCTTGCTGTACTGATATTAAGATAAATTACAAAGTCATAGTAATATAACAGTATGTTACTGGCCCAAGAGTAGAACCAACAGGGACAAAACAGAGGGATTGGAGATGGATCTCAACCATGTGAGAGATCTTAATATATGATGCAATCGGCACCAGACAGCAACAGAAAAGAACAAACTGTACCAGATGCCAAGGGCAAATGCGAGCAGCAACATACAGTCAAATAAGACAGCATCTCCGTTAATGCTCTTTATAAGATGAGCTATAAAAAAAAAAAGATTAACATGGGAAAAATCAGGGAGATACAAAATAAAACAACAAATGAGACTTCACTGTAGCTATTATGTTGGAAAGCAACGAGAAAGTTGGATGAAGGTGAGCGTTGTTGGGGCTGTGGGGCAGAGGCACACTCATGCCCTGTTCTGCAAGAGGAGACTGGTGTCATGGTCAGTCTGTCACCACTGAGTCAAAGCAAAGATGTCCACAGAGCAATCTGACTGGGGTCCTTATATCCCCGGGGAAGACTCCCAAAGTGCACAGAAAGATGTGTATGAAGGCCCCTACTCCATATCACTTAGGGATTCAGAAATGTGGAAGGAAACTGTGGGCATCACTGGCAAGGTAGACAGAGGGGACAGGTGCAGAAGCTGGAGTAGGACACAGTGGGTCAAAGTGACAAATGAGATGGACACATATGTGGCAGTTAGGGTGGAGTTTCAGCTTGATTGGCTTTGGGACCTCAAAGGGGTTGGTGGAGCACACTGCTGGGTCATGGAGGGGTGACCTTGAGGAATACATCTGGTCCCTCAGCCCACCCTTTTTGGTACTGTCCTCCTACTCAGCTTCCTGGCCACCGTGAACCAGGTAGCCTTCGTTAACCATGCTCTTCTGCCATGAAGTTTCTGCCTTGGCGCTAGTCAACCATGAACTGAATCCCCTGAAACCATGAGCTCCGTAAAACCTCTCCTCCTTAAAATTGTAGGAGTCAGGTATTGTGTCACAGTCATTGGAAAGCTGACTAATACAACGTAGTAGCATGAATGGATCTGGACAACTCAGTGTTGCTAGGAAAATGGTAGAAAACCATGCTCTCTACATCAAATACATCTGCAAAAGATAAAATATGATTCTATAACAGATTCAAGCAAATATGTATGGAACACACTAAATAGTAGCCTCTCTGCAGGGAAGTGAAGAGGAAGGCTATGTGGGTAAAGGAGAACAGCAATCAATGAAGAAATATAGTTCCTCCTGGGGACCAGTGATGATAACAGTCAATGTCCGGGAGCTCCAGACTGACTCAGGCCTTGGCCCCGCAGGTGAAGTGTGGCTTCCTCCAGGTGTTCCTGGTTGTTTATCTCATCCACCCCACTCTTGCATTACCCTCCCACTTTTTCCTTCTCTACAGAAGGGCAAGAGGTGATCTCCTAAAAACAGAAGCAAGGGATGTGACTGCCCAGTAACTGACTTTTCACCGTGATGCAGCAAGGTCTTGTGTGGCCTGGCTGCACTGTTGATTCCACCCCCCTGACACACCCAAGTTCAGGCACGCTGGCTGTGCATGCTTGGTGGCCAGTTCTTTCCCATGGCAGGGATTCTGCGCTTGCCATTCCCCTGCCTGAAGTCCTTGCCCGACTCTGCAAGGTTTGCTCTTTCTCATCTGTCGTGGCTCTGCACAAGTGCCATTCCTCCAGCAACTCTTGCCTGACTACACTTCATTGTCTCAAAGCTGATTTCCTCCATATTTCTCTATTAGTTTAATTTAATGTATCAAGCTGGAAGTGCTAGTGCACGCCTTAATCCCAGTACTCTGAGAGGCTGAGGCAGGAGGATTGGAAGTTTGAGCCCACGTGAGATGAGCTCAGGAAGGCTAGATGTGAAGGACACTGGAGGGAGACAGGAATCTGGAGCAGTGCCTATAAGGGCCAGAGAGCAGTGGGAGGCCGGTCTCGTAGGCCTCATTCGTTTCTTTGCTTTGCTTCTGGCCAGGTCCGGGTCCTGCTCTATCTGTGCTTCTCCCCTTGACCCCAGGTAACCACACATCTGCTTCTCATCACCACAGATGAGATGTCTTTTCTAGAAATTCACACAAATGATATAATGCAGAATTTTCTCTTTTAGGGTTGGCTTCCTTTGTTTCGTATAAGGTTTTCGAGATTTGTTTGTGTTGGGTGTTTCTGTGTAGTCTTGCATTATAAAAATGTCAATTTGTTTGTATGTCAGTTGAAAGGCAAAGTTGTTTCTAATGTTTAGCAATTATGAATAAAGCTGCCATAAGCATCTGCACACTATTTTCTATGTAAGTTTTCAGGATGAAAACCTGGAAGTGGCGTAGTGGTCTGACTGGCTTATTTTTCTAACAGTGGTGCCACCCCCAGCGTCTGATAGCTCCAGTGTCCAGGACAGAGCCTCTCTCCTTTCCCAGACTCTCTCTGTTCTCTCGGGTCCTGTTCTCACCCTCTGCCTCCTTCCTCCCAGGAGCTTCTCCTTTGCCTTCTCCATCACACACACACACCATTGGCCAAGCAACCCCACAAGACACGGCCAAGCCTCCTGACCTCAATTCCACAGCCTTTCCCTAGAGTCAGAGAGGGGAGGTTGGGTGGTCTTCCAGCAAACTCAGCTCTGGAGTCATTGGCGGGGCTGGTTTGTCCACTATACTAAGAACCAGATCCGATGGCTCTGGTTTACCCCATTCTGTCTTTGACTGAACTTGGTCCTAGTTCACGGATGGGAAAGTAATGCTCCACTTGTTCCACGAGGTGCGAGTTGTGAGCCGAGGTTCGGGGGTCACTTCCTGAGAGACCTTCACGGGGTAGGGGGATGGGGACAGGACGGCGGCAGGCCTGGGAGGACCTGTGTGTTCAGAAGACAGCTTGGCACCACGCCCAGCTCAGGCCTACCATGGCTTCTTGTTGGTTCCAAGCTCCACATCCACGCTGCTCAGGAAGGCAGTGTGGTCTGGTGGGCAGAGCCTGGGCTGGGGGCGGGAGTTGGAGCTCCGGGTCCAGCTCTGCTGTGTGACAGGAAACAAGTGAGCCCTGTCTCCAGGCCCCTCCCGGACCAGGTCAAAGCCCCCGGAGTACAGGCTGCCATCTGTGAATTTCTATCGTCCACGCTGGCTCTAAGACATGGCCATGGCTGATTCCATCAGCCCGGTGGCTCAGAGCCCTCTTGTGCTGCCGACTTCTGGGGTTTGGCTTGTTCTTTGCTGCCCAAAGAGGCCACAGCATACTTGGCATCAGTGCAGAATGGGAGTAAGATGGGGACCACTGAGGTCTTTCTGAAGAAATGTAAGAAAAACATCAAAACGTGTGCTTGAACCCAGAAAGGAGCCACTGTTAAGGACACAGCAGGAAAGGCCTCAAAGTCACCCAAAATGGCTGATATTTAGGGACAGGAACTGAGACCTCAGGAGGATAGCTTAGGGTGTGTGAAAAAGCTCTTGTGCCCTCAGCAGGAGCCAGGGCAGGAGATTCCCTCATCCGTGCCCACTTGCGTGTGTGTCATGTGTCTCTGAATGCAGATGTTGTGCATGTCCAGTGAGTTTGCGCAGGTGAGTGCATGTTACGTAAGTGCTGTGTGAGCGTGTACTTTGCTTAAGCAACAGAGTGGGTGTTGTGCTAGTGTGTACACAGTATGAGTATATACTGTGTGCATGTGTCTGACAAGGGTGTTGTGCAAGTGTGTGATATGTGTCGTGTGGGCATGTGTGCCTGGGCGGGGTCGCTCCTATTCTTTCCTGGGGTACAGACCTTCGGGAAGAAGGGAGCCCTGTGCTCTCACCGGGGGACAAACTCCCACCTGCACCCAAGTGGACTAGAGAGGTCAGGCCATGGCCCACTTCTAGCTGCCCCCACAACCCTTTGCTGCACTTAGGAGGGGTGTGGGCCGTGTGGCTGTCCAGGCAGAGCAGCCCAGTGACTTTCCTCAAGGTGACTGGTAGGTTTTAAGGCTGGCCTTCCAGGAGGCCTTCCCCCGGCCGACTCCCCCAGCCCAGCCTCTCCACTCCAGGCCCGCTGTGTTCGGTGGGGAGGTGTGATGCCCAGTGATGTGGGGCAAAGGCAGCGGGGCAAAGGGCACCCTGGCCTGTGAGTGGGGGCAGCCCTTCCAGCTGAGCCTTTAGTCCTCTTTGCTGTAACCTAGGGAGTGTCTGGTGAGACCCAGCACAGAAGGCAGAGGGGACCCCTGGTCTGTGAGGATCAGGAGAGGCACAAGAACCGTCCCCCACTCTCTCCTGCTGAAAGTAGCCTGGCCCTGCTCAGAGCCACCCTGTAGGCCTGGGCTCAGCCTCACTTCCTGCATGCGGAGCTGCCAGCCCCTCAGGGATCCCTGCTGCGCTGTAAAGGACACTTCGCTCCTCAGTGCCACTGTCCCTCATGTGGTGTGTTTTATGGGTGGGCAGGAGTTGGGGTTCGGGTCCTCTTTTCAGTGACATCGAAGCTCAGAGGAAAGGGCTCTGGACACCAGGAGTGCAGACTGGACCCCTGATCCTGGCCTGGGGTCCTTGGCAACTTCTTGCTGCAACAATAACAAAAGACTCCTCAAAGGAGGAACAAACGTCCTCTCTGCCTGGGCCTGAAGGGTTCCCTGGGACTTTGGATTCTCAGTGCTAATCCTGGGGAGTCCTAGGTAAACAAGAATGAATGGATACTCGCGCGTGCGCGCGCACGCGTGTGTGTGTGTGTGTGTGTGTGTGTGTGTGTTACTAGGAATTAAACCCAGGGCCTTCACACCAAGCTACATCCCCAGCCCCTTTTTTTTATTTTTTGAGACTAAGACAGAGTCTTTTAATTTACTAAGTTTTCCAAGCTAAGCTCTAATTTGTGATTCTCCTGCCTCAACCTTCCAGAATGCTGGAATTACAGGTGTGCACCACCACACCTGGTTAAAATCACCCTTTCTCTAGATTATGAACTCTAAGGAGGATGTAAACTTCGAGTTACCACTGATGATCTTTGTTAGCCTGTGAAAGAACATAGTTAACAACTTGAGAGATGGAAAGAAAAGGAGAAAGTTCCAGGGACATCGTCTGGACCACTAGATCCAGCTATGCCTGAAGCCCACATAGATCTTGGATGTCCCAGTCAGGTGAGGCACTAAAGGCACTTTTTATTTGCTTACGTCTATTTGAATTTGGCTTTGGTTGCCTGTCACTGTGGCTGAAGGGCTTCTGCCCGATACAGCAGCCACCATGTTGTGGGAAGTCTCCACTGTGGGTTCTGTGGAGGAGGAGGGCGGAAGGGCCGACAGAGGTGGTGCCCTCTCTGCGCCCTGAACTGGGTACCTTATGCCTCTAGATGAGGGCATGTCCTCCTCTAGATCATATCTTTTGCCATCAAAATTCTCTTTCAGAGACAACAGGGCAAGAGCACTTTCTCCCAGTCCCATCTCTCAACTGCTGCAATTCCTCCCCTCTTCGCAAGGATCTGCTCAGATTGCTCATTTGTCCCTGACACTCGATGTCAATGCTCTCTTACATCCACCTGTGACTCATATACCTGATTGCCTTTGTGACACCTGCAGCATAGGGAAAGCCACTCCTAGTCCTGGAAGGACCAGCCACCCCTTGAATCACTCCATTTCATCATCGGGTAATGGAGTGGAGAAAGCGTGTTGGTTGCTATCTCTACGGAGCACAGGAAATGGAAGTCACGTCTTATGCAAGTTGGGAGAAGACCTCACGAATGCCTCATAAATATGTAAAATTACTATGTGTCAATGAAAAGATGTATCTTAATAAAAACACAGGGCTGGGGATGTAGCTCAGTGGTAGAGTGCTTGCCTACCATCCTTGAGGCCCTGGGTTCCATTCCCAAAAAACAAAAACAAACACAAATGAAAACAATGAAGTAAAAAAGAACTAGTAAGTAGGCTCAACACTTGGACTTCAGGATGACTTTTCAACCCAAAGGTACATGGTAGAGGAGGCCAGGAGATGGACAGGAGGAGAAAGAAGGCTGGGGGGCATTTGGAGGCCAGAGACCACTTTTCTGTCCTGGCGAATATACAGCCTCCCAGAAAAGCACACCATCCTTGTTTGTCTTCTAATCCAAATTACTCCTTTTCAAAAAGTAGTAAGAAATATTTCTGATATACAAAATACACACAGAACAATCGAGCAAACACATGTGAATCCATTCATAGCTTTAAAAATAACCTTGGTAGCAGAGTAGCAGAGCTGAAGTCGCCTGTGTAAGTGACCATCACCCAAACATGTCCCCTGTCTTCCTTGGGATAAGACCTAACTGGAGTTCATTTCTATCATTACGGGCATTTCTCCATTCTTTCTCTACACATGTGTGTATTCCTAAGCGGCACTTGGTATTATTTTGCATATTTTCAAGCTATCTACCACAACATCATATAAAGAATATATGCTCTATTGTAAACCTGTTTCTTCCCTCTGCTCAACATTATGTTTGTCAGATTCACCTAAATTCATAAGTATAGGTCTGGTTTGTCCATTTGCATAGCTGTGAATTATACCACCACTGTTTACCTGGTTTTTGGTGACAGACATTTAAGCTGTGTCTAAGTTTTTGCTATTATTATATTTCACCATTTCTAAGGCTCATGTTTTTTCCCATTTAAAAATGTCTAAAATAAGAAATACCTTTTATTTTGGTACCAGGGATGAAACTTGGGACCTTGTGCTTTCGAGCCAGGCAGCGGAACCACTGAGGTAAATCCCCAGCCCAAGAAATACTTTTTAAAAATGATGGTGTGTGATGTTTTAATTGGCAGTGTTTTCCTGTAGTGTGTGACGTGCTGGCGATGCAGTGTCAAGTGGGACCAACACAGCTGCTATGACCACCCTTGCCCACAGAGTTTCCTCAGTGTGTATCCTTTGGAAGAAAAAACGGCTAGTGATGGGGAACACTGTCATCACTTTTACCGGAGACTGCCTAACTGCCCGATTTACTCTCCCACCACTATGTAAGAATGTTCCCACTAGGGTGAACCAAGGGTAATGTGTGGGTTTTGCCAACCTAATGAATATAAAATGGTATCACATTATGGTTCTTACAGCTCTGAAGACTAAGTTTAACATCAGGTGGCTGCATATGGTAAGGGTTCTCCTTAGCCAATCCAGCCGCATTGAGAGTAAGAACTACTCACTCCCTTGAGAACTGCTTTAATCCTTCTTAACAACCTAATCATCACTTAACGGCCCCAAGACTTTCAGCACATGGGGGCCAAACCTTATCATGAGTTTTGGTGAGAATATTAAAACCATGGCACTGGGTACCCAGGTCCTCTGCTTGGGGAGTCTCCTCACTGACTGTGACGAGGCAGGTGTGGCCCTGAGATGGGCAATCAGCTGGGGTGTTTTGTGAAGTCTGAGCCAGCAGAGGAGTGATAGGGGTCTGTCTCACAGACAAGGACAACAGCCTGGGAGTTCGCTGGGTTATTAAGGGGGAAATCTTGAATTCTCTGTCAAGTTGGCAAGGAAGAAAGAGAAATCATTGTAATTTTGGATATTAATGACATGTTTTCAAGACTTTTGGGTAATTTCATAGCATTAGAAATTGGAAACCTTCAAAGTTTAATGGACAGATAAAGAGTAAGCATATCTGCCCTTGTTCCCCACCTTAAGGAGAAAGCATTGTATCTTCTCCATTCATACCAGGCGTTCTCACTGGAAGCATGGAGTACATGTCTTTAATCTGTTGAGAAGTTTCTGTTCTACTTCTAGTCTCCTGATAGCTTTTACCAAGAACAGCTGTAGAATTTAGTCCAATACTTTTTCTCCAAC
>NW_004624804.1:9206768-9291165 GCF_000247695.1 Heterocephalus glaber
TTTTTTTTTTTTTGGTACCGGGGATCGAACTCGGGTCCTTGAGCTTGCGTAGCAGGCAGCAAAACCACTGAGCTAAATCCCCGGCCCACTAATATATGGATTTAATCCAATCCTAATCAGAATCCCAACAGCATTTTTCACAGAACTAGAAAAAACAATCCTAAAATTCGTATGGAATTACAAGAGACCCAGATAGCAAAAGCAATCATAAGTAACAAGAGCAGAGCAAGAGGCATCACAATACCTGACTTGAAGTTATATTTAAAAAGCTACAGTGTAAAAACAGCATCGTACTGGCACAAAAACAGACATGGGGATCAATGGAACAGAATAGAGGATGCAGAAACAACTCCAAGCACATTGATCTTGATTTTTGACAAAGGGGCCAAAAGCACACACTGGAGGAAAGATAGCCTCTTTAAAAAATGGTATTGGGAAAACTGGCTACCCACATGCAGAAGATTGATCTAGACCTATATCTCTCACTACGCACTAGACTAAAATCAAAATGGATTAATGGACTAAATGTTAAAACAGAAACACAGCCTGCTGGACAATAAAATAGGAAAAACTCTTGAAGTCAAAGGTGTAGGCAAGGACTTTCTGAACAGAACTCCAATTACACAGGAATAGTGCCAAGAATGAACAAATGGGATCATATCAAATTTTAAAGTTTCTGCACAGAGAAGGAAACAACCAACAAAGTGAAAAGACCACCTACAGAATGGGAAAACAATTTTGCCAGGTATTCCTCAGACAGAGGACTAATATGTAGAATAAAAGACTCTAAAAAAAATTAGACTCCCCCAAATAAAAATCCAATGAAAAAAATGGGCAAGTGAAATTAATAGACACTTTAAGGAAGAAGAAGTACAAATGGTCAGTAAATATATGAAGATATGCTCAATATCACTGGCCACTAGAGAAATTCAAATTAAAACAGCTCTGAAATTTCATCTTACCCCAGAAATAATGGCCACCATCAAGAAATCAAATAATAACGAATGCTGGAGAAGCTGTAAGAAAAAAGGAACCCTTGTACTTTGTTGGTGAGAATATAAAGTAGTATAGCCACAGTGGAAATCAATATGGAGATTCCTCAAAAACTAAAACTAGAGGGCCGGGGACTTAGCTCAGTGGTTTCGCAGCCTGCTGCGCAAGCGCAAGGACCCGAGTTCGATCCCCGGTACCAAAAAAAAAAAGCAAAAAACTAAAACTAGAAATTCCATTCGCCCCAGCCACTTCCCTCCTAGGTATCTTCCCAAAAGAATAAAAGACATCATACCATAATGATACAGTCTTACTTATATTTATAGCAGCAAAATTCTTAACAGCTAAATCTTGAAAGCAGCCTATATGTCCATGAACAGATGAATGGATAAAGAAAATGTGATATTTGCACACTTACCCACATAAAATGTGGTATTTACACAGTTTACTACCCTGCCATAAAGAAAGATAAATTCGAGTCATTTGTAGAAAAATAGATGAACCTTGAGACCATTATGTTAAGTGAAATAAATCAGACGCATGAGCTTAAACAGCACATAGCTTCTCTTATATGAGAAACCCAAATTATAAATGACGAGAAAAAGAAAAGATAGATTATAGATCTTTCTTAAATGGGAAGATCAAGAGATAGAGGGGGAAGGATGGGAGGGAAAGGGAATGAAAAAGGAATTAAGATGTGTCATGCGCATGTTCCAACTCCACACAAGGAATGTAAATATTATGCGCTGCAAACATGTACTAATAAAAACAAATTTCTAAATATAAAAGAGGTTATCTGTGGACAATGTTATTGGCAATGCTCATTTTTAAATTAAACTTTAAAATGTTTCTAATGGCCACACTGAAAATATATTACATATTATTTATAGGCAAAAGAACAAATATTTTTAAAAAGCAAAATTATTATACATTAAATAAATTAAAGAATCATGTATTTAGAGAGAGGAAAAGGAAATGTACATATTTTACTGTTACCATGTTCTACCTACCAGGCCAAATATCTACATATGCCAACTCTGTGAAAAGTACATTGGCATATTCTCTCATGCCTCTCCTCTTCAAGTAGCAGGAGGCACTGTACCAAGATGGGGCCCGGCAAGTCTACCCAGGGAAGGAATTCTTCCTCAAAGGCTGGGAAGCCCTCTTTCCTCCAACCAAGCAACTGGCCCACTGTCCAACATCTGGATCCTCCTCTTTCCCTGACTAATATGCAAAGCATGTAAACCAGGGGCCAGAGCCAGGCTCATTAAAGCCTCGACTGCAGCCAGCACCATGGGCCTGATGGCAGGGTCTTGAGACTCCCACATGGAAGCCAGCTTCAGGTGTGAGAAGCGCTGTCAGGCACAGGAAAGAACTGGACTTTGTGTCACAGGGGGACATTATGTCACAGCTGGTGGAGGAAATTGGGCCTTGTGGGTGGGTAGATTTGACCTCAGTGTAGGAAAGAACTTGGTCACTTGGGAAGCAATAAGCTTCTACCCTGGAATTATGCAAGGGGTACCTGCCTGGGAGATAGATAAGAAGAGATTCCTGTGCTGGGCAAGAAGGTTGGCCTAGAACCCAGCCCATCTGTTTCAGTGTGGAGAGTCTGTTATTTTCCAGCTGCCCTGCCCTGGATCCTCCGGACAACTTAATCATACTAATCCCTTTAGCTACCCAAAGCATCTATGGGAGAGGCTTTTTCTAGAAGCTAGGTCAACTTGGTTGCCTAATAGGTAAAGGACTGCTCCAATGGCGAGGATTTCACAGGCAGGGGCAGAGGACAGGGCAGGGCAAGCATGGCCTGGAAAGGAGATATTGAGGCCCCTTCGTGTCAGGATCTGGAGGTGGCCTTCCATTCTGTTTCTCTCAGAACCAGCCCTGGAACTCATTTCTTGGGACAAAGTTGACGGAAACATGGGACTTTTTGTCCTACACAGCCTTCAAGTGCTTAATGATACACACTTGCAAATGACACAAATGATCATACATGGAGGTGGAAGATAGCAAAAATACAAACCAAGAGGCTACTAACCGAAAGCTTACACCAACCACAACAAAATTCACAGTCTTAGATAAGACCCACACTGACAAATCTAGAGACAAGAGTGGGAGATTTGGAGTCAAAGATGCCTTGATCTGTGTCTTGGCTCTGGTACTCACTAGCTGGGTAGGCAGCTACTTTATCTCTCAGAGACTCATGTTTGCTCATCTGTAAAAAGAGTTAATAGAATCTCTCTCACGGGATTCTTGTGAAGATACACATACATTTGATTATATGACTGGCGTACAGAGCTTGACACATAATAAAACTTAATAAGGGGTAGTAGCTACCATTGCTTTTATTATTTTTGCTACAGGACAAATAAATTGGGAAGAATTAACTGTAAGTGAAGTTGGAAGGCAAAGAACCTAAAGGTCAACATGGGCTGGAGGGGTCAGGGAAAGCTTTGTTCACTGACGACAAGGACATTTGATGAATGCCTCCTGAGCGCCAGGAACTATGCTGTAGGTTCAGAGTATGAAAATTGATGTGGCCCAGGCTGTTGCCTGGCTTCTAGTGAAATATATTTGATAGTCAATGAACATGAATGCAAGCAATTTATCATCGTCATCAACTGGAGATGTTCTAGTCTAGTCTAAAGGAGGTATCGGGGGCGACCTCTCAGCCTGTAAGCCAAAGCCTAAAGGAAGACACAAAGTTGGCTTTGCAGGGGCCACAGGGAAGAGCCTCCCAGACTGTGGATAGAGCCTGGCTCGACTGGGCCACCATGAAGTGCCACCATGTTTGGGGACTGAGCATGTGTGTCTGAGCTCCAGAATGAGGAGGGATGAGGGAGGCAACTGGGAGGGAGGGCAGGTCATGTGTGGCCTCAGAGACCATGGTAGGGGCCTGGTGCTTTACCTAGAGAGTACTAAGCAGAGAAGGGGCATGAGTAAGGTCACTCACAGGACGGGAGTGGGCAGGGCTGTTGTTGAGGTGGGGCTTCAGTGGCTCCCGGCGAACCCACGGCCAGGGTGAGGGTGGAGATGAGAGAGGCAGCAGGATGCAAAAGGTCTTTCTGGGGAGAACCTTTGGGATATGGTGTTGGAATGGACAGCAGGGTGAGGCAGAGGGTGGCCGCTAGACATTGGGACCCTGTGGATAAAAGTGAAACCCAGAGAGGTGAGCCCGGAAGGAGCTCTGTCCAGGACCAACATGGGAGCAGATGGTGCACCTGGGAGTGGGCCTAGAGCTGGCCTTGAAGTAGGGTTTAGGTTTGGAGGTCAGCAGAGAGCACACTCCAAGAGGGGAAGCAGCAGGACACAGAAGAAAGGCAGGCATAAGCTTGCCTCATGCCGTGTAGGTGGCACAAAGTGGGTGAGCCCTGCTGGGAGGGAAGGGTATGAGGCAGGAGGATGGGAGCCAGGGTGGGGCCTTGAGCACTGGAGAGAACTGCCTTGATGGCAGAGATAGTGGGACACAGATAGCTTCTCAGGTCAGGAGCCAGCCAACCAATCAGGTCTATGCCAGGGGAGGGAAAGCCATGAGCATGCAGCCACACAGCCTGTGCACCCTGAAAATATGTTCTCAACCTACTTTGAGAAAGAGGATGGTATGAGAGGTTTGCAGCCAGAGCCTCCCAGGACTCCATTTCTCACTAGTTCCCCCAGACCTCACTGGCTGTTCCTTCTTCCTTCCCTTGGACAGCTCTTCCTTGGCTGGGCTTCTAAAAGGCATAGAGCAGGGAAGCATAGACTTCTGCTTCCTCTATTCTGCCCCTTTGCCCTGTTCTCTGGAGATTGTCCAGCTCAGTGGCTTCAAAGTGTGTGTATTCTACCTCGTGTATATATTCACACAGCTCATCTCACCGACCTGGCTCTTGATCTTCAGACTTGCATTGTCCACTGCCCATATGATCAGTGCTGCTTGGATGTGAATCTCAAGTTTAAAATTTCCAGTCCCTTCCAACCAAATTCATTTCTACCCTAGCATCCCCAAGCTGAGTACCTCCCAGTTATTAGGGCAAAAATGTAAGAGGCATCTGTGATTTCTCATTCCATGCTCAGTCTGTCCACAGTCCTGTGAGTTCCACTTTCAGACAGATCCTCACTACCACTCATCAAGCCACCACCCTTTCTCTTGAGCTACAACAAAAGCCTCCTCACTAGTCTCCCTGTTGTTCCCCTGTCCCCAGGTGACAGGACTCATCCTTAAGATCTTAGTTCTAAGCTATCCTTCCCTGCTGTCAGCTACTCATATCATATATTTTGTTTTTGCTATCAGAAATTATCCTGATTCATTGTCTGGCTTCCTCACTACAATGTAGGTTTCATGAGGATCAGATGTTGTCTGACCTGCTCAGCATTCTGTCTCCCACTCCTAGAAAAATAATACTAGGTGCATAGTGGGAGTTAAATAAATATTTGTTCAATAAATGAAAAAAAAAAATGTTCCAGCAGTACTTCTTGGTCTCCTGGAGAGAATGTGGCAAGTGCAGAAAGAGTTACGCAAGAGTACAAGCCAGAGGTGTAACTGAGGAAGAAAACAGCTAATCCGACCAGTTGGTGTTGGCCAGAGTGGAGCTGGACGGTAACAGGCTGCCCCAGAATGGGAGCCCTTGCCTAGGTGGAGAGACAAAGGGTCCACCCAGGGGAACCCTCCAAGGGTCAAGTCGAGGGCTGGGCAGTGCCATGGGAAGACCGGTGGCTCTCCCCACCCCCTCAAAGCTGTCACATACATAATGGAGGAGCCACTGTCACGGCCTGGGCACACATCCCCCATCGCCTGTGCTGTCCCTTACACCCATATGCTCCCTCCTGCAGAGCTGTGACTCTTAATCATATTCAGATATTTCACAGAGGGCTTAGGGAATGGCCAACCTACCAGTCTCCAAGAAATTCCATGGAAATTTACAAAAACTAAAGTAGCTATAAAAACCCTGACGGTTCCCAATAAATCCTAATAAATGATGACACAAGCATGCACACAATGGAATATGATCTAGCCATTACAATGATAATTACAAAGTTTAGGTTACAACCTAGAAAACTACCCATGACTATGATGTTTAAGCTAAAATACATGTATAAACATGAAGAGCACAACTGTATGAACATTGCTGAAGGAGAAAAAGATGTAAAGGGCAGAGTTATTGTATTGGCCCAATGGGATTATGGTGGCTTTGTCCTTCATGTTTTCCAAAAGTTCTTAGAAATTACTTTCACATGTAGAAAAACAAAATTATTAGAGACTAGAATAGTGTTTACCAGAGCCTGGGAAGGGTATGGGGTGACAAAGTGAGGAGGGTTAAAGGTAATGGGGCAGTTGGATGGGAGAAATTAAGTAACTTCTGATGTTACACAGCACAGTAGGATAACTGTGTTTGACAACAATTAGTGGAATCTTTCAAAATAGCCAGTAGAGGATTCTGAATGTTCTCAACACAAAGAAATGATGTCTGAGGTGACAGGGATGCCAAGTATCCCATCTGATCATTATACATCTTACACATGCACTGCATTGTCACACTGCACTCAATAAATATATACAATTACTGTGTGTCAGCTAAAAATGAAAAAAGATTTGTAAGAGAAACTATTAAATATTAAATAAAATAAATATGATTTTATTCATATTAATATTAAATCATATTAATGAAATTAAATATTAAAATTCTACGTAAAACATTACACATCTTCCCATGGTTTTCTGTGTCCCAGCCGTGTGGCCTCTCTGCCCTGACTCAGCTGGGAAAAGACAAGGGGCCACAGGCACGGGCTCAGTCCTACATGCACCAGGTGTAGGGGTGATGGAGAAAGAGCAACTGCAGGGAGCCACACTGCGCCAGCTCAGATGCTCCGGGCAGCATGCTAAGTATATTCTCATGCCTCGCATAAATACTTCCCACAGACAGAGGCACTGAAGATCAACAAGGTCAGTGAATTCGGCTGAGGTAACCAGTGGACACACAGCAGAGCCGAAGCCCATCTGATTCCAAACCCGTGTAGGGAGCTGCCCTAAGGAGGCCACACCATTAGAGATACAGATGCTAAACCTCTGTGCTTTCATGGTGCCACCTCTAAGTGTGAGCAGGCAAAGACAGGTCCCTGACCTCCTTAGCGAGGCAGCAGACAGGGAGGTTGTCCTGATTTCCAGCTCCCCTTTACATAACATATGGAGAGTGGGCCTGGCTGGGGGTGGTGGCACACACCTGTGATCCTAGCTACTCGGGAGGCTGAAGCAGGAGGACCACACGTATAAAGCCAGCCTGGGAAAGACCTTGTCTCAAAATAAAATAATAAAAGGAGCCGGGGATGCAGCTCAGCTCACTTGCCTAGCATGTGTGAGGCCCCAGGTCCAATGCCCTCCTTAACCCCCACCCAAAACCATGGGCCTGGCTGACCAGACACAGAGACCTCTGGGAAGGAAGTGGCCCGAGGGAGAGGAGGGTGAGAGCCCTGACTGGATCTGGAGGACATACACTTAGGGCAGGGTGAGCTGGAGTGGGGCAGAGACTGGGGGAACAACACATCTCCAGCAGCTCTGAGTCCCCTACTCCACAGCCGTCAGCCTGGCCAAGGTGAGCAGGGTTCTCCTGAGGCCCACCCAGTGGCCCCTTACTACTTTGTGTGCTGGGCGCTAGGATGCCAGTGTGAGGTGGGACCTTGGGTTCAGGTAAGAGATAGACCCACCGAGCCAGGGGCCAGGGGAGGCAGACCCTGAGGTCTCTAGGAGGCAGAGGGACATCGTAAGTGGGCCGAAGAGCAAGGCCTTGGCCAGCGGAAGGAGGTGAGGCCCACCTTGCCGAGCTCGGCCGAGGGACACAGGAACACTGCCCCTCAGATAGTGGGTGGCTAACAGGAAGCCCATCCTGGGGAGAGGCAGGGGCAGATCTGGATGGCTGACTTCCTACAGATGCTGCTGGGTTTGCATCCCACTGAGTTTCCCAGAATTGTGTATTGAAGGTATCTCTGCTGTGCCTAGATTTGCAAGTGGAATCAAATCAGTGGACTGAACTCTCTCTGAGCCAAAAGTGTCTACACATACGACCCACTGTGCACCATGCTAGCCTCCACGGCCTGAGGACTGTCACGTGCCTGGCTCCCTGCTAGGTGCTTCCCATGTGCGTGAGCACATCCATTCTTCCCAGTATCACATTCCCAGAAAAACCTGCCATCGAAGATTGCCCATCAACACTGCTGTGTGACCTCGGAGAGCTCCCTAACTTCTCTGAGCCTGTTTCTTGATCAAATGCAGACACCAATCCCTAGCTGGGAGAGTATCAGGCATATAGAATGCACTCAATAAAAAGTCACTGCTACTGTCAACAGATCTGAGTGGAGAGGGGTACGGATAGGTAAGCAATGGGGGAAGAGGTGAAGGGGCTCCTCTAGACAGAGAGGGACTTGCACAAACACCATGGCTTCACTCTGCAGGAAAGCAGGTGATCTGATCAGAGTCATTGAAGTGGGGGTCAAATTTAGGGAGCCAGAGGCCCCCCAGGAATACAGATGTACCTGAGAGGTGCAAGGGGCCACGGGAAGCACAGGTGGGCGAGGGAGAGCCTCCAGGTCCTGTGTGTCTCCCCACTTGCTGTCTTCTTCATACCTTTGGGGGCTCCAAGGAAGAAGTGCATCAGTTCCCAGGTCACATTGGCTTCCCAAGACCAGCGGGTCCATTCCAGCCTCATCCATTCTGGGCTTGGGACAGTTGTGTGCAGCTCGGGATGGTGGCGTGGCTCCTGGGGATTTCAAGGGGTTTTTGTTAAGAAAGTGACAGAGATGCCATCAGGGTCCTGCTGAAGACAGACCAGATGAATTATTAAGGGGATGAAGGAGGCCAGAGCTTAGCTAAAGGAGTCGCCCTTTGGGGGATTTCAAACCACTGGGCCCAGCTTTGGTGGCATGAAAATCTTGAGTCGAGTGGAGGGAAACTCAGTCTAGGATGGTGCTGCCTCAGGCAGCCGGCAGGGAGGCTGCCCTGCGGGGCTGGGTCAGGAAAGCTCCTCCTCTGCTGCAGAAGCTATTTTTAAAAGGGCGAAACTCAATATGTCAGCATCTGCAGGGAGAGGGAGGGAGAAAGGCTGGGGGTGAAGTAGCGAGGCCAGGAGGCCCCAGGAGAGACTCGCGTGCGTTGCTGGAGAGTGACGCTACTGGCTTCTCTCCCTTGACACCCCAGACCTCTGTCTCAGGACTGAAAGTGAGCGCCTGGCCTTGGTTCCAGGTATGATGGTGGAGGCTAAGGGCCAGATAGAGCCTGATAATCTGTGCAGCCTCTTTTTTTTTTTTTTTTTGAGGTGATGTGGAAGTTTACTCTTGTATTGCAAAGTTTCAGAAATCACAAGGTTAAGAGACACATAAGTAATGTCAGAAAACAGTAGTTTAAAAGCAAAGTTCTGAAAAAATATATGGTTCAATCAAAATGCCCTCGCCCTCGCTCTGTAATGACCAAGCAAGCCGTGTGAGCACTGCTCAGGAGTGTCACCTGTGTCTTAATTTACAAAACAGCCTCTGTTAGCAAATCCCCTTGCCTGTAATGGCAAGCTGTCAAGTGTTATATTTTTCCAAATACTTTTGAGTACATTTTTGTAAATGTACAATAAATTCTAGTTGTAATTACCTATGAGTTATTTACTTGAAGCAAATTTTTTCAACATTGTATGAATCAACATTTATGTAATTTCTTGAATTATTTAGGTCCAATTTGAGAGTTTTAAAAATATAAATGTAAACATGTCATAGCATCTTTATTCCAACTTTGTTCCTGAATTTTCTGAAAGAAAATTTAAGCAATGCCTCCTGGGCTGCATCTTCGAATCTGTAAGGAGGATGCAGGCTGTCACCTTGATGCCCTTTCATCCCTGCAGGATTTTTGTTCTCATATACCTAAAGTTCGCAGTTTCTCAGGGTTGGGTGGAAGTGCTATAACAAGTTACAGATAAACAATACACTGACCTTTAACATAGAAATTATTCTTACCTAGGACTTTAGGATGCTAAGCCTGGAACAACCTGAAGCTTCTTGCATACCTTAAAAAACACTTGTACCAATTACTGAAGGTTTTTTAAACTGCTTTTAACTTTTTATACAAAAGTTTAAATTACAAACAGCAGAGTGTGTCTTAGAGACTGGAGTTTATTAATCCCCCACTAGCAAATACTCCGCCTGACAAAAAATGATCCTCTCTCTCCACGAGAAGCCATGCTGGTCAGGCCAAGGCTGACGTAATGTGTTGTAGACATGATTTCACAGACACATCTGTCTTTGCCCATGATTTCTCATGATTATAAAAGGAACTCATCTGGTAAAATAATTTACTGAAAAATATACTCAAAGAAAAGTTTATCGAGCATTTACACAGAATCCTCCCCCAAAATTCAAGATCTTTTTTATAATCTATACCCAAGTTTGTATTTAGCTTTCAGTACTGGTTTACATGTTGCTTAAACAAAGCTCCTAATTCAATTAGATATAACTACTTAATCTTCAGAGGCATTAGGATTTCCCCTTTTGGGGTTGGCAAACTTTCTCACAAGGATGAGACGGTCAAGATTTTAGGCTTTGCAGGTCATCCACGTCCTGCTGCCAGTACTCACTGCAGCCACTGACAACACGTAAGGAGAAGGTGCAGCTATGTTCCCATAAAGATTAATTTGAGCTATTACAATTTTCACATGTCATGAAGTATTAGTCTTGATTTCTTTCCCAACCATTTAAAAATAGAAAACCATGCCTAGTTTGCAGGCTAGATAAAAATGGACAGCAGGCCAGCTTTGGCCCACGTGCTATACTTTGCCAACCCTTGCTCCAAAATATGCAGTATTCTGAAAGAACAGTTACTTCAAAGAATCAAATCATTGCTTCCCAGTGGTTTAAAATAATCATCCAACACTTCATCAGTCACTTCTTTTAGGTCAGCTGGTTTCCACCTTGGACTCTGGTCTTTATCAATTAAAACAGCTCTAATGCCTTCATGAAAGTCGTGACGACTCATGAACTTCTGACTTAGCCAATATTCCATAGTGAATACTTCCTGCAAGGTCTTCGAGGCCCCCTCCGTGAGTTGCCTTAGTGTGATCTTTAAGGATGTTGGAGACATTTTATTAATCACCTGCAACTGTTCCAAGGCAAAAGGTGAACCATCTTGCTGTAAATTTTCAACAATCTCTTCCACAGTTTTGGCTGAAAAACACCTGTTTATTTTGTCCATATGTTGCGCGAGTAAAAGGTTTGTCTCGATCAATCTTGGACTCTGTATGGTAGGTTCCTAGGACTTCTGCAATGTTTTCTTTGGAAGGAGATTTCAAGGCTGACAAATCTTCCTCTAACATGCCCAACTTTTCAGAATCTACGAAGTGCGTGGCAATTCCTGCTCTGTATACATCCCTTCCTTTTAGTCTGAATCCTGTCAGTCCAAGGAAGTAACCCAGTTTTCCTTGAAGTCTTGGCAAGAAATAACCTCCACCCACATCAGGGAACAGTCCTATTCCTGTTTCTGGCATTGCAAAAAGAGACTCTTCAGTAGCCACTCGGAATTGTCCGTGAACTGAGACAGCAACTCCCAATGGCGTCGTTCAGCATATATTCTTCTCTGAAGAAATATCGGGGCAGCTCCTGTTCTGCCTTTGCAGCTTCTGAGATTACTTTATCTGTAGGCGAATGTGCCGACTCAAATGAAGAGTCAGTGTACTGAGGGACCCGGGCCTGTTTGGCGTCAGTACTCCCGCACAGCCTTTTCTTCCCAGCAGCACTTCTCCGGCTGCTTCAGGGCGCTTCCACGCTCTCGGGACGCCAGACTCAGCACGCCCCGCGACCCCACCGCGCCGTGGACCACTCTCAGCAGCTGAGGAGGTCGTCGCGACCCACGTCAGGCCCGCCCACCGCGGCACGCGCAGGCCGCCGGACACCGAGAACAAGTCCTCCCGGAGGCCAGAGCGGCCCAGGCCGGCTTTGCGCCAAGCGGAGCGGAGAGGCGGGGCCAGAATGGGGGGGGCTGTGCAGCCTCTTGTTTCAGCTGGCTTGCTTGCTTCCTTTCTTTTTCTTTTTCTTTTTCTTTGGAGTACCGGGGATTGAACCAAGGGCTTTTGCACTGAATACATACCCAGCCTTTCTTTTTTAAAAAAATTTGAATCAGAGTCTCATTGAATTGCTAGTTGCCCAGACTGAGCTCAAATTTGCAATGCTCCTGCCTCGGCCTCCCAGAGTGCTAGGATTATGGTTATGTGCAGTCACACCCAGCTCAGCCTTTTGTTTGGTTTGGTAGATGTAATGTCTGGCAGTTTAGAGAGTGCATCCTAGCTCTGTGTTAAAAACAAAAAATCAGAAATTGAAAACAAAAGCAAACCCTCTTTCTAGCCTGCTTACAACTGTTTTTAAAAGTTCATTTAAAGCCAGGCATTGTGGCGCAGGGGAGGCAGAGGCAAGAGAATCACCCCAAGTTCAAGGCCAGCCTGAATTACACGGTAAGACCCTTTGTCTCAAAAAAAAAAAAATGTACATTTAAAATGTGCACCTTCCTCTTCCTGCTGGCTCTGAGCTATCCAGCATCCTCTTGAGTGAAGAACCTTCCTATCATTCCCCTGCCCCTTGAAAGATGCTCTTTCCTGAGGCTCCGATTGAACCACAGGCTGTCTGTGGGTTCAACAGCCCCACCAGAAGGCAGTCAATGTCCAGGTCCACCCCCAGAAGGACCAGCGGTGTGGCGTGGCAAATGTGCAAAGGCGTCGTTGCTCTGTCTGTGTTACTTGCAGGGGGCTGTCACTTGGATGATAACACTAATGGTGATAAGCACAGTCGACGTTCTCTAACGCACTTGCCCAATCCCCTTGAAAACCAAAAGCAAGCACTTTGCACTTCTCAAAACACTCTCACTTAAGTTGTCCGTTCTTCTGGCCTCATTTCCAGTGCTGGGAGTAAGGCAGAAGAAAAGGGAGCTGTGGTGGGATCCAAGTGCAGATGTGCCATAATATTTAACTTTTATCTTGCCACAAAGGAGAGAAGGAATTTAAAACTGGAAGAAAAAGTGTTCTGTGGATGGAGGTCTCTAATTTCCAAGTGCATTTGAAACTAGGCTTCTTTGAAGCCAAAGGGAGAGTTGTGTGCTAGACCCAGAGCCCTGGAGTTCTGGTGACCTTTCAGAGCCCTCGGTGAGCTGGGGGAGATGGCAGACAGGGCTGAGGATGGGAGACAAGTACCTCGTTCCACCCAGGGGTTCTCTTTTCTCCAAATCTTGCCCTCTTTATACTTGAAAAATAAATGTAGAGATTGGAATTGGGGGGCTTCAGATCTATTAGGTGCATACTGTTGGGGCTAACGGAGGTGAAGGGAAGCCCTTTGCATCCCGCAGGGCCTAGGAGACAGGGCTGGGCCCTCATGCTCTGCGACAGACGTGGGGCTGCACTGGTGCTGGGCAGCCGGCCCAGGAGGTCCTCGGTGGTGGACCTGGCCTGGGCTAGGGGTGCTGGCTGGGGCTGGGGCCCGGAGAGGAAGAGCTGAGCTGGGGACAGTGCAGAGTGAGCAAAGAGCCAACTGGCTCCCTTTCCCGCCTCCCGGAGAGCCCTTCCCTCCACTCCTTCCTCCCTGCCCTCCAGAACCCACTCCTGCTTGGGTCATATGTCCCCATGCAGCCCAGGCTCCAGGGCTGCTCAAAGGTCAAAACTGCCTGGGGGTGACACTCACACTGCAGATCCTCGGGGCCTTAGAGGAGTGCAAGGAGCCCTTGTGTCATCCAGACTCGAGTCCCACAGGGTTTGAATGTGAATTTCCTTTAGCATCCCTCCCTCTGTATAATTTGCAATAACAATCGAACCCAAGGTCTTTGCATGGAGCTACATTTCCAACGCTGGGCTTGAACTTGGAATCCTCTTGCCTCAGCCTCCCAGAGTGTTGGGATTACAGACTTGTGTCACGATACCCAGTTTAGAAATATTTCTAAGGGATGTCTCCAGAGCTTGTCTAACTTATTTCCCTACAAAACTCACCTTCTACCTACTAAAAATAAGACAATCAAAAGAATTTCAACTCCACCCAAAACAACGACAGTATTCCAACAAGTGTTCTTCCACTGAGCACCATGTGATCAGAGTCCACCCCCAGCTCCAGGGCCCCCAGCCCCCGCTCTCCAAAAAGGAGAGGAGTAGGAGCACAGTCGGTCACTTGGTCACAGTTGGGAATCTTGGCAATGCTGGCCTGGGTGGGTTCAAGCAGCAATGTTCCTAACAGAAGCGCGTCCTGAGCTTAGATACACACACAACCAAACCTTTGTGACACACACCCACTGGAGGGCTCATCTTGCTGTGCTCATTTCCACTTGGATCCTCTTTCTGAGGTGGGTCTGTCTGAGCAAGGTGCCTGGCGTGTGACAGGGCTTGGTAGGTGTTGACAGCAAAGGAAGAATGGAAGAATTGGTAGAGGAAAGGAAAGAGGAAGAGAGGGAGGGAGGCAGGAAGAGGGGGGAGGAGAGAAAAGCAAGGCCAGGCAGGGATGATTTGCAGAGGTGACAGCAGCATTTCAGGGACAGCCAAGGAGGACAAAGGGAGCTGTTCCATCAAGGCACGGCGTACTTGTCCTCATCGGTGATTCTAACATTCATCTTTGAACTTCTCCCTTTTTTACAACCTTGGGGGAGTTTTAACTTCACTTTATTAAACATTTTTACGAGTACACTATTGAAGTTTTATCTGGAACATATTTTATGAAAAATACCTACAGCTGATTATAGGGAAGGAAAGTAGCTCTCGGGTGGGTAAAGGGAGGATGGACATTCTTACTTCATCCCAATTGTTTATAACAGGAAAGTATTTTTATAATTCTCAATAAAAGAGATAGAGGAAAAAGTATTTCTCTGAGCAAATCTAATCCAATTTAATTTCTTGATAAACTTTCAATAAAATAATATTTAACTGTTTCCTGTTTCTCCACTTATTCACTAAGATCAAGTCTTTTCCACACACCATGAAATTTCACCCATTGTAGCTTGCCCTTTGTGATTTTTCTTTTGTGGCTATTTCTTAACAACTCTAATTTTAACCAGGTCAAATTGGACAAAAGATTGATCATTTGTTTTTACTTACTCGATTTTTATTGCAAAATTTAAAAAAACATTGGTAAAGAAAAGACATTTCCCATGGCATGATTAAATGAGAAGATGCTTTGTTGCTTTGCTATATTAATATAATCATTTAGGACATGGGAATTCCTACAAATATAAAAAGAAAAGGCACCTTCGGCTTCCTTTTTTTTTTTTTTGGCACCGGGGATCAAACTCGGGTCCTTGTGCTTAGCAGCAGATGGCGAAACCACTGAACTAAATCCCCGGCCCCAGCTCCCAGGCTCTTAAAGGAAAAATGTGCTACACTAAGAAGGCATCTTAATGAGAAAGAGAAAAAAGGCACATAGACAGTGGGTTGCCACACAGACCAGCAATATCATGCTGTTCTCTATAATGTCCCTTGGATTGGTGCTTACGTTAGCCAGCTTTCCAACACTGTGACAGAATAACTGAAGCAATCAACTTATGAAGAAGAAAGGTTTATTTTGGCTTATAGTTTAAGTCCATGGTCTCTTGGTTTTATTTCTTTGGGTCTGTGATGGTATAGGACATCATGATGGAGGGCAAGCTGAAGAAAGCTTTTTCACTTCATGATGGTCAGGAAGAAAAGAGAGAGACCAGAAGGGGCCCAGGGCCCGGCATCCCCTTAAGGGCACATTCCCCAACTACCTAACTTCCTTCCACTGAGCCCCACCTCCTAAATGTTCTACCACCTCCTAACAGCGCTGCAGGATGGGGACCAAGCTTTTAACACACAGGCATGGGGGACACTCACGGGCCAAGATACAGAGTTTCAAATTATAGTTTCTGGAATTAGCTCTTGTCACATTAACTACTGGGTAAAGGGTGAGGTGTGTTTCAGAGGCTGACGACTTACTTCACGAGTGTTCCTTCTACATGTAGACCTTCAATTTTAGGGACATGAATAAGAAAAACGTTTACATGGACCCGGGTTCGATCCCTGGTACCAAAAAAAAAATAATAAAGAAAGAAAAAGGTTTACAAATACAAAAAATTACACAAAACAATATTGTATGTTGTTTGCATGAACAATGGCTAGGGTTTTATATGTGAGAACTCTCTTGTCTAAAACATTTATATATAGCAGGAAAGGAGAACATGACGGAATATAGTTGGTGAGAGTTACTGAAAGAAATTAAATTGTTTCACGTTTATCCCAGAATGAGCTGAGACTGACTTGGTTTAAAAGAGAGTAGAGCCCCAAGGGACAGTAGCTGCCTGGGCTCAGCCAGGCTCTGCCCTAGATACCCCGGTTTCAAGGAACAAAAGCCCACTTCAGCTTTGTAAGTGGAGTAGCATGAAGCTGTAGTCCCCACAGCTGGGAGCCTAAGGCCAGCCTAGGCAAGATAATGAGACATTGTTTCCAAAAAATATTAATTTTGCTGAGCATCATAATGCACACCTGTAATCCCAGAATTCTGGGAGGCTGAGGTGGAAGGATGGCAAGTTCAAGCCCAGCCAGGACAATTCAGTGATTTAGCAAGACCCTATCTCAAAAAAAAAAAATTTTTTTAAGGGCTGGGGATATAGCTCAGTGGAAAGATCCTGGGTTTAATCCCCCGTAACACACACCACACACACACACACACCACACACACACACACAAAAATTGACTTTTGCTCTTAATTTACTTTGCTTTTAATTTGTGTTTGCATTTACTTTTGCTTCAAAGAAGGGGAATGAGGTTTACTCAAAAGGAGCTGACTGCCTGCAGCTGTTGTCCAGCATGTCCTTCCCAGGTCCGTGGAAAAGGCCCTGGGTGATATGAGGACAGACAGAAAGGCTGGGCTCGGCTTCCCAGATGATCCCTGATTCCACAGCGAATGGGGCGCACCCACCCAGGAGACGATGAGGGGTCAGATCGGGTTATCGGCAAGTTCCCCAGCTTTGTTGAGCTCTAGTTTCCTCAGTTACAAATCAGGAATAACAATGGTGCCGGCAGCCTCATGCGTGGAAGTGTGAGGAGTAAGCCCAGCCAATCGCAAGCCTCAGTGAGTTCGTCCCTTTCCTGCCGGACCTCCATCACAGAAAGCCCAACTTCAACAACCCGGCTGGATACCAGAGCTGATACCTACGAGCATTATAGCATATACACATGTCACAGCTCCTAAAATGACCTCAATAAAATGATCATTATTTTTACAAAAATAAGATATATTGTCCTTGTTGAATCCTGTGAAGGAGAGGGTGAACAGTTTGCTAGCTTTCCTTCAGCTTTAAGAGAGGTAGCACTCCTACTGGAAGAGAGATCCAAGATATATACAACCCCAAACTGAAGTGGATATCATACTGTCAGTTCCATGGGTTAGGAAGAAGCTAAGAAATGTCTCCATCCCTCATGATTGTCCTAGACACTTCCCAGGGAGCTTCCTGGGAACACCAGCTGCTTCTCCTCTCCGGTTGTTTCCCAGTGGGAGTCAGGCATCCAGGGAGGATTCCATTCCTCTTTACTCCACAGAGTGGCTAGTCTTGTAGTGCTTTATCTCAGTGGTCCCCAAATCACTTTGCTGAGAAATTAAATCCATCCATTCTTATGAGGAAATTTAAAGAATTCAGAGAATTGTGATGGGAAAATCTTTTGACTGGGATAACTTGCCCTTTATTTCATTGAGTCTCTCAGCAACATAGTGAACCCATCTGGGTGGTAAATAGATTCAAAGTCATGGAAAAAAGCAACCCAGAGATTATAATTAATTTT
Source organism: Heterocephalus glaber (assembly GCF_000247695.1). The sequence continues at coordinate 9,224,510 of NW_004624804.1, forward strand.
TATGCTTTTGCTATTGAAATAGATTCAGAAAATCAGTAATAGTCAAAGTGAGGTAGCCTTTACTTGTGTCCTTATAAATTAACATTGACATATGTCCCTTAAAAATCACAAAACAGGCAGGGGATTTAGCTCAGTGGTTTCGCCGCCTGCTGTGCAAGCGTAAGGACCCGAGTTCGATCCTCGGTACCAAAAAAAAAAAAAAATCACAAAACAACTCTTAAATAATGAGGGAAAAATCATTTGTTGTAAACAACAGATGAAGTGTTCATTCATAGAATAAGAGTTAGATGAACTGGACTGAAAGATAATTAATTCATGATTCTGATTGTTCCTTTCCTCAGAATTCTTTTTGGCAAAGATTAAATTATGCCAAATAGCTATCACTTTTATGACAACAAGAGTATCAAACTTGTTTCACTAAATACTTCCCTTCTCTTACAAATGCCTAAACAGGATTTTTCCATTTAACACTCTATCAATCCAGTTATGATTATGACATAATTTAGGAGAGCCAGTGTATCAAATATTAATATTTGTATAGTTACTAAAATATTTGATGATTTGATTCTGTAAAATTAAATATGGCATGCCATTTATAATATTAGAAAAGAGTATAAATAAAAAATTATTTGTCTATCCTTTGATGACATATTCTGAGGGGTAGTTATGGTAAGAAAATGCTCTTTAGAAGCACAGCATTTAAGCAAAACCTTTTACATTACACAGTACAGTGGTTTTCAGACTGTATTTATCCAAGTACTCCTTTCCAAACAAAGTATTAATTAGAAGCCAAATGGATAAAAAAGGTTTTTAAAAAAGAGATGTTTAAGAGCGGTAGCCCTTGGTACCCGCTACATCGCCAATTCTTAGGAGTTCATCACCAAGTTGGAAATGGGAACAGGCATCAGCCCAAGTGAGCATTTCCTCATTCCAGGGGCACACACATGCAGAAGTAGGGGGAAAGGCAGCCCAGGCAGATCAGCTGGACCTGCAGAGTCGACACCCTTTTGTACCCTGCCTCCCTGGCACTGCAAGCCCTGCAGAGAGCAGCCATAAGGCTGGTGCTAGAGGTGGGTCTGAGCCCAGAAGATGTGACCAGTATAAGCCACCTGCCCCCTGGGGTGTGGGGCCCATGGTGTGTGCTCTGCAAAGCTCTCCTAGCCTCTCTGCCAGAGTGGGTACAGGCAGACAGGCACAGACACTAGGGGGCCCCTGGCCAGTCTACCTAGACTGTCCAGCCATGGGCAAAGAGGGTAAGAGTAGAAGGAGGCTCAGTTTTCATCAGTGCTGTGCACCTAGAGCAGGGCAGTGCCAGGGGGATAGACTGTCTGTATTTTAGCAGTGACACCACGTGGCACTGAGAGCAAACACAGAGGCAGCTGACAACTTGGCAGAGGTGGGGCAGGGGTGGGTGTCAAGTTGTCCTGAAATGGCACTTGGAGGGCAGGCAGACCAAGGAAGAGAGCAGCACTAAGAGATCTGAAGGGAAAGGGAGATTTATTTGATAGTTGGCAGGCCCAGTGGAAGTCACCTTCCAGAGTCTGAGACCCGTTCTAAGTTTGTTCTCGTATTTATCTGTTCTTTAGCCAGGGCGGGGGAGCAAGCAGAATTTTACAGAAGCAGAAGGGAGGGAGGTGGAGGTAAATGTTGTTTTCACAGTTTATCTTTAAGACATAGGGAGGCAGGCAGCTGTGTTTTAAAAGTTCATCTTCCAGGCACAGTGACCTTCGTGGGTTTAGCAGGAGGGGAAAGCCTTAGACTGTCAGCCTTGAGACTGTCAGTCTCTGCCAAGCTTTGAGACTGTCAGTCTCTGCTCTGTCTTTTATTTTTTCCATTTCAATCTCTCTTCAGAACTAATGGCCAAGACTCATCCTTGAAGTAGGAACTCGAAGTCAATTAGTTTCATAATTTAAGAGAACAGAATCACAATTGAACTCCAAGCTAGAAAGTGACTACACATCATTACACTATGGGCCATCATCACCCCCAGCAAAGGCAGGTTATGGAAAACACCAACGGGAAGCTGTGAAAACTCCCAACTTGGACGAGTACCCCGCTTCCCAGAGAAGACAGAGCCAGGCTGCTCGCCCTTTCTCTGGAAGAGAAGGCTCTTCCTCCTGCTGCAGCCCGAGCCCCAGCCAGACACCCCGACGATCAGCAGATTAGTCAGGGCTCTCTGTTGCAGGTAACAAGAATGGAACTAGACAAGCTTACCCATAAAAAGCAACTTATTAGCTGGGGATTTAGCTCAGTGATTCCACCACCTGCCTCGCAAGCACAAGGTCCAGAGTTCGATTCCCAGCATCAAAAAAAAAAAAAAAAAAAGCAACTTATTGCCTCACCTTGCTGGGAAAGATGCAGTACCAACTCTCAGAATTAATGAAGTGGAGAGGCTGGAAAGTTGAGGGAAGATGAACCTGGAATCGGAAGCAGCCAGCACTGTCCTGCTCCCGTCTGCAAGCCCAGTGTCGAGAGGCGGTTTGTTCAGCAGGCAATTTTATCTTAGGAAAGGGCTCTGATCAGCAATATCCAGTGCCAGGGAGATGACACACTGAGAAACGCCAGACCTGGTCACGCCCTCTCCCTGAGGCCACTGGGCAGGAGTCCTCACAGCCAGTGATCAGAGCACTCATTTGCCAGGCACCAATCCAAGGTTGCTTTGCCCACTATGCCCCTGCTTATACCCCCAACCTTTTTTCAAAATGGCTTTATTTTTGTCACTGATACACTGATGCAATTTTATCATTTTGTTTAGTTTCTTAAATATTACCTAAGCTTTTGTTAAAGATGTTTACAATATATATATGTTTACATTTAAGAAATATGACACATATTGTTGTTCTCTGCAAACATAATTCTTTTTCAATATATTTTTCTACTTTGTTTTATACATAAATAACTTTAATCTACAAAATCGTAAATAAAACCATCAACTCTTAAGGTCAAGAAATATACACAAAATTTGGAGTTTGAGGAAAGTGTTTTCTTTGATTGTCTAAATAATATGCAGTATTTGCTGTATTTATTGTCAGTCAAATACTTATCACAAGTTCTCACTGGCTTCTAACTTGTTCTGACAAAAAGACTTTTCAGTTTAATTGGCAAAGATGCCACATACTGTATTTGAAAAGTCAAAGTAGTTGAAAGCCAATTTTTTTTAATGGCAGAGAATGTGGCTATTTAAACTGGTAAATCTTACTAAAATTATTCAGGTATCTGAACAAAAAGAAATGCTACTGAAGAGTGAATTCTTGTACCATCATTTAAATAGCATCTAACAAAATTTAAAATTTAAGAAACAGTAAAATCTGATTAAATCCCTATTAGTTTTTCCAAAAAAAAATTTCACTGAGATTCTATTACAGAAAGAGAACCAATTCTATCGTAAATTTTCTAAAATTTATTCTGGAATGATCACTTTGATGAGTTAAAACTTCAAGGGTAAAAATAAAGACAAATAAGGATTTTAGAAAACCGTATTTATAATTCCTGATTCACATATAATTGGTTTTTGTTTAGTGACTACAAATCTTCTTCAAAAGATATTATTATTTGTTAAAATATGCCACCTACCTACTAGCTTATTAAATAACTACCCAAGATTATTAGGTAAGCATTCCAGTTACTTTTATGGCATAAAAGTAAAAAGGAATTTTACATATTGGCTTCATTTCATCTTATGCATTATTTTGTCGGCCTTTATAGGGTGTACACCTTTAAAAAAATTCTCAGTATTTCTATTAGAGTTAAATGATTCAAACTAAAAATAATACTAAGCTGAGCACTGTCATTACTTTAAAATTTTTAAGTTTCTAGAAGTTTTATTCTTTATTCAGTACAAGAATGATTGGCTCACACTACTAACTGCCCAAAACTTTAAAAAAACTAAATGTTCTTTGTTAAAGAACACATTATAAGACATGTTCTCTATGCTCTTATTTTAAAAACAAGATTCTAGTATACATAGAAAATCTAAATCAAAATTCACAAATGGTGGCGAAGTTCTGTCAACTTGCTGCCTAATTCAACACAAATCCACTTTTATTAAGCATGAACAATTCAAAATTAAAGTTTATAGTGGAAATGTCAACAAGTCCTCACTGTTGCACCTCCCTGCTGATGGTTCCACTTTAACAGGCACAGGTGTGCTTGTGACAGACAGGCTGCTTGGAAATTAAGACCATTAGAGCTATAAATAAGCAATATATAAATATGAACACTGAAATGCCAAAGCATTAGGGACATTAGAAAAATGAATAAGATTCGAGGAAAACACATCTGATAGTTCTCTCTGTAAGCCATTTTCCACCGATTTATAAAGCTATGGCTTTATAATTTTTCTTAAAAGGAAAATTTTTGGCCAGGAGAGGTGGCACATGCCTGTAATCCCAGCACTCACAAGGCTGAGGCAGAATGATTGCAGCGAGTTCAGGGCTAGCCTGAGATACATAGTGAGTTCAAGGCCAGCCTGAACTACATAGGGAGACCTTGACTCAAACCGTCCCCAGAAAAGGAAAATTTTTTACACTGCTGCATGCAGTAATTTCACTGTACATTCTTGATCACAATGCAATCTTCAAATCCTCTTGCAGAGCTTGACAGAGTATCTCCTCAGGATTTCTCCAGAAAGTTAACCTCTCATGTTTTCGGCAACCTTTGATGCTTCAGCAGCCTCACAAAGCTCTTAATAACCGATGACAAAGCTTCTGGGTTAATGCCTCCTTCACAAAGTCGTCCACAAATAGACAAGTTTCCATATATACACCAATATTCAAAAGTTTTGAAATCTCAAGCAGAACGTCCAAGGTCTCCCTCATCACACTGAGGTTCGCTGCTGCCAAAGCCCAGGCCGAGGGAGACATGAGAAGCCCTGAACCGGAAGTGAATGCCTTCCTTTCTCCTGGGCTGCCCACCACGCATCCCCAAAGTTTTAGTTAAAAAATGTTTGTGGTGGTGGTGGTGAGTGAACCCAGGGCCTTCCACTGAACTACATCCCCAGCCTTTGTAAAAAATCTTTTATCTTGAACTAGGGTCTTGCTAAGTAATTCCTGAGTAGCTGGGATCATAGATGTGACCCACCATGTCCAGCTTTTTTTTTCTTTTTAAGTAAACTCTTCATAGAAGCTTGACATACATAGGGAAAAGAATGTGGAATCTAAGTGAGCAGCTGGTTGACTCTTTACGATTTGCTATGGTTTCATTGTTTGCCACCCTGAATTTGTGTGTAGCAAACTTAATTACCACTGTCATGCATTTGTGGTATTTAAAGATGATGGAACCTTGGGAGTTGATTGGGTAATAAGAGCTCTGCCCTCAGGCATAGATTGATCCATTCATGGATTAATGGATTACTAGGTTGATGAGTTGTCTCCACAGTCAGTATGTAATAAAAACCACACTGGCTGCTTTGGCCCTCTCTTGTGTGGGTCCCTGTCATCGTGTGATGCCCTGTACCATCTTGGGACTCTGTGGAGCCCCCAACAGCAGGAGGACCCTCATCAAATACTTCTCAAACACCAGAGCTGTAAGAAAAAAAGTTTTCTTTATAAAATACCCAGTCTCAAGTATTCAATTAGGGCAATGGAAAACAGGCTAAGACACTGTTAGACACATTAATGTAATTAGCACCTTGATCATCGAACAGAGCATTACCAGCACCCAGAACCCTTCTGGGCTTCCAGTTACAGCTCCTGGGGCCGTGAAAGGTACACCATCGTCATTTCCAATATCATAATTAGTTTGAATAGCTTCGGAGCTCTACGGAAATGCAGTCATTCAGGATATTCTTTTTTTTTTTTTTTTTTTTGGTACCAGGGATCAAACTCGGGTCCTTGCACTTACGCAGCAGGTGGCGAAACCACTGAGCTAAATCCCCAGCCCTCAGGATATTCTTTTATTCCTGGCCTGGCCAGCATGATGGAAATCCATCCCCAATGCTGTGTGTAATACACAGTGTTCATTCCCATAGCTTAGTATCCCATCACACAAATCAGTCAAAATGTATTTATGAATTTTACTGTTGATGGGCATCCCAGCCACAAGAAGAAACTCCTAAATGCCACCAAGTTGGGACAGTACTATGTGAGGCCTCACATAGGTGTTTATGCCTTTGAATTTTGCTGTGAATTATGTCCTTGAGTATTCATGTAAATGCTGGTTACTAATCAACATACATAAAGTTGCCACGTGAGTTTAAGAGTGTATATTGTAGAATGGTTTACAGAGTGATGCATGTTATCTGTGCTTGGGGCTGTTATCCTCCCCTCCCCACCTTCACCCCTACCCTACCCCACCTCATCCCTACCCCTCCCACCTCACCACTTCTCCCGCTAGTTGTTCAAGCTGTTCTGGCAGAAGTTGATTCAGAACACAGCCCCCTGGTGGCAGCCATCTGAAATGCAACCTTAATTCATGAATTAATGGCAATTTTTTTCATTAATTTTATTGGTACATTATAGGTATACAATAGGCTGAGATTCTTTATTGGAAATTTTTACCTTTACATAATAGATCTTGATTCTTACTTTTCCCCCTTCCCCTACCCTCCCGTCAACCCCTCCATCCCTCCCTATTTACAAAATTTTCATTTTTTCCTTTTCTCATATTGATTCCTTTCCCTTCTTCCTTTTCCCCTACCACTCCCACTTCCCATTCCCCTTTGCACCTTTTCTTCCTATTTCACAAGGCATTATAGCTAGTGTCACACCCAGGACGTCCCTGACACAGGAACCAGTGATCATTGATGTGCATAAAAGTGCTTCATCTCTGTGGAGCTATATCCAACCAGGATGCAGGTCCATATTTAAAATGATTATATAAATTTTAAAATAACAACTAGCATTTATCAAGCACCCTCTCTGTGAGGCTGTCTGCCAGGGTTTTCCCCTGTAGTATTCTGTGTCATCCTTCCAGCAGTGCTGTGGAGAGATTACCGGTGCCCTCTTTCGAGATGAGGAAGGAGGACTTAGAGAAGCCCAGTAACCCTCCCCAGGTGCACAGAACTGAGACTGAACTGCAGCCTGCCCCCCACAATCGTGCCTTCTGCCCTCCTGCTTGGGTGCTCCTCGCTGTTCCTCAGGGTCTTTCCCACAGAACAGCCTCTTCCCTGAGGAGGCTGAGAAGAGCTCAGACTTTCTCCAGACTCTCTGCCGTGAGGCAAGTTCTCCCAGCCCCTCTTCCCCCATTGCTCTCACAATGAGGACGAGTTGTGCTCTGGACAAAACCTTGATCAGGTCACAGTGTGGTGGGTGAGGTTGACACCATCTTCTCACGCCTGGGAAGCATCAGGTCAGCCTGTCCTCTGTACCCAAGTCACATTACCTGCTCATTGCCCGGTAACAGGTAAGAGGACCAACTTGTCCCTGTCTTCCCAGGACCTTCTTCATTGCTTCATGGAAATCCCCCCATCCTAAGAACCCCTCAGCCCCAAGCCAGTCCAGTCCCCCTCATTGGGCAAGTCAGAGTCCTAGACTCTCCGAGCGGACATGAGGTCTGTCAGGTCCCCAGGCATGTGGCATGTTGGCCCAACCAGCGATGACCAGACTTGTGACTGAGGTTGCCAGGACTCATCCTGCCTTGCAGAGGTGTTTGGGCAGCACGTGGGAGGCCTAGCATGAGTTCTGCAGGCAGATGACCCGGATTTGGTTCCTGGATCCGCCTATCACTGGCTCTGTGGCCTTGAGCGAGCTGTTTCACCACCTCCATGGTCAGAACCCTCGCTAGGCTGTTGCAAAATTGAATGAGGAAATGCAGTCCTTAGGGTTCAGGCCCCAGCTCTCACTGAATGCATGACAGGCGACCCTGACTCCCTTTGCTCCTTGTACCAGAGCTGCCAACTGGACCCCAGTACTGATCCTGAGTCTTTCCTTATTTTTTTATTGGGAGTGTTTCCTGAATACAAAGGAATATACACCATCATTCACAAATATAAAATGAAGAGTAGTAAAGCAGATGGCCACGTACTCAAACTCTCTCTCTCTCAACCTAAAATAGAATATTGCCAGTGCGTTTAAAGCTCCTGCGTCTCTCTCTAACCTTCCCTGTAAGGATAACAACTAGTCTGAATTTTGTGTTAATCATTTCTTCATTGTGTGTTAGATGCTTAGTATGTGAAATTATAAATCCCTCAAAAATGCATCATTACATTTGCGGTATTTGTGTACAATTCAGATGTGACCTTATGGAACTTTCTTCCTTCAACACTGCGCTTTGACTTTGAGTCCATGTGTGAAACCATAGTTTGTTGTTTTTCCTTGCTGTATAGGGTCAGCTTTTTGTCCACAAGGGAATTTATTTGTCCATTCCCCCATCAGTGGACATCTGAACTGTTGTTAGCTTTTTATGCTTTTTCTTTTTTGGTACCGGGGATCGAACTTGGGACCTTGTGCTTGAGAGGCAGGCGCCGGAACCACTGAGCTAAATCCCCAGCCCTGTCATTAGCTTTTTGCTAATGCAAACAGTGCTACCACAAACAGTCTCGTCCCTGTGCCCTGGCTCACATATGCACACCAATGCCAGGGCAGCAATCTGACTGGGAAGGCCTTCGCTGCTGGCTTGGGACAAAGGCCTGCTCTCTGGTTTGGTTTTCCTTCTGCCTCAGAATTCTGAGTCAACACTCTTCTATCTCTCTTCCTGTATTTTAAATGAGAGTCATGGCTATAAGTGAAAAAAGCCCAACTCTCAAACTCCACACTGTCGGCACAGTAGGTGTCTCTCCGTCCCTGGGCTGGGCCTGCTCTGTCTTCCCGCCATGTTCCTCCAGGCTCTTTCCTCCTGAGGCCCAGAGAGTGGAAGACACTTCCAGTATCTCAGTGGCTGTGCCTGATCACCGGTGCCACACAAGGTAGCATATGGAGGCTGGTGATGTGGGTGGTAAAAAAGACTGACCAAGACCAACGTGAAGAAGGAGTTAATTAGGAAGGAGAAGATAACACTGCCAGAGAGGGGCAGGTGAAGGGCAAGAGGGCTGTGCCCCCGAGGAAGGCCAAGGGTTCCTTGAGCATAAAGATAAAGCTAAAGTGTGAGGCACACAAGGGAACATGAGGGCAGGCAGGACAGGTGTTCTCTCCTCACTCCGGCCATGAGGTACATTATCCTTGCAATAGGACACTGGCCAGGGGCACAGGGTAATGTGACAGTCACTCTATGGCAGAAAAGAATGTTAGCAGCTGTTCTCCTGTTCCGTTTTGGAACAGGTCAGTTTGAAGCAGATCATGTGACTCAGCCAGTCTTTGGCCAGGGCAATGTAGCACTCTTCAGGTTGGCCAGGCACAAGCCACCAGGCCACCTGTTGAATTGGGGTGGAGTCTGTGGGGACCCTGAGCTTGTGAGGCAAGTGCCAGAGAGGTGATCCCCTTGCGGGGAAAAAGAGATGCCATTCCTAGATGGAGAGTGGTGGTCACAGCCAGAGACAGGGAGTGCCAATGTGCCCTGGGTTTGCTGTGAGACCTTCGGCAGGGTACATCACCTCCTCAAGTGTCTGCTTCCTTACCGCAGGCAGAAATGATGGGCTGAAGGCGCTGAGATCCCAGCAGCCTTGAATTCTATTTGACTGTGGGCTGTGGCTGCTGCCGTGCTCCTGCTGTGCCTTGTAACACCATAGCTGTGCCTGCTCTCTGTAGAAGTCTAACATCAAAACTGTCCAACTGTAGCTAGGCATGGTGGTGCGTGCCTATAATCCTAGCACCTCGGGAGACTAAGGCAGGGGGATTGCAAGTTATAGCCCAGCCTAGGCAATTTAGCAAGATTTGTCTCAAAATAAAAAGTACAAAGGGTTTGGAATGTAGCTTGGTGTGAAAGCTCTGGGTTCACTCCCCAGTACCACAGGACATAAAGTCTAACCGCTCTAATGTCACCTCTGAGAGCACGTTCCTCTTAGCATGCGGGTTGCTGGAGGACAAATGCTCAAATACAAGACCGACACTTCTTCCCCTACAACCTTTGGAGTCTTCTATGTGTCTTTGCCTTCCTCAAGTCCCTCATCTTGAACTATCACAGAATTTGTGTCTTTTTTCTCCCTTAGCCTCATCCTTTCCCTTTGTCTCCTCGTGTCTCTCTCTGTTCCTGTCTGGAACAGAACCCTGCCAGTGGTATCACGGCCAAGGTTGGGGACGGGCCCTTCCCTACCAGTCCTGAGCTGCTGGCAGCCTGCTGCTGCACTGCCTTGACAGCAGGGGACCAGCCAAGTGAGGCCCAGCTCCTGACCCACAGAAACTGCAAGAGCTCCAGAAACCATGCCAAGAAACAGAGATCCTGGGCCTCCCAACCTTGTTTCTGGACTACAAGGAAACAAAGCTAAGGTTTTGCTCATCAGCATAGTAGGTGTTTGATTTTTCTTCTAGCAGACAAGCTGTTAGCCAGCATGGAACAAAGATGTGCATATAGTTGCCCCTCAGTGTCTGGAACTTGGTTGTGGGACCTCCCAAATGTGTGGATGATCCAGTCCCTTAAGTAAAATGAGATGGCATTTCCATATAAACTATACACATCTTCCCACATTATTCAAATCTATCTCTACATAACTTATAGCAGGGAACACAATGTAAATACAATGTACTAGGGGTTTTTTGTTGTTTTTCTGGTACCAGGGATCGAACTTGGGTCCTTGCACTTGCGGAGCAGGCGGCGGAACCACTGAGCTAAATCCCCGGCCCCTCAGTTGTTATACTATGTTGTTTAGGGAATACAGACCAGAAAAAGTCTGCGTACATGTTCAGTACAGACACAATTTTTTTCTCAATATTTTTGACTTGTGTTGGCTGAATCTACCATGGATTCAACCCATGGACATGGACAGCTGACTCCGTGTGTATGTGTGTGTGTAAAAGTGAGAGAAGGAGAGACAGATTTATCTTAAGAACTTGGATCACAGGCTCACCTTCACTGCAGACCAGCTGTGCAAATCTGAAGACCTCTAGACTCCCTTTGGATTCACAGGTTTCTAGATGACTCAGAATTTGGTCTCCAGGAAAGCACTGTACTTAAGGTTACAGTGTTCTTATAGCCAAAAGACACAAATTAAAATCAGCTGGAGGTAGAATGTCCGGGACAGAGTCTGGGAGGGGCTCACACGGAGCCCTGGGCTCCCTCCTGGTGCAGTCCTGGATGCCATCAGCTCAGCCACGTGTACCACAGCTCATGCACAACTTTGCCAGCCCTCAGTGGCCAGAGATTTTCCTGGGGCTTGGTCAGGTGCTGCCTGTGCAGTTGATCTTCAGTCTCTAGTTCCTCCTGGAGGTCAAGCTGGAGACTTTTAGTCTCCAGTTCTTCCAGCCAGTCAGGGACCCCAGGAAACAGAGACATTCCTGACATAGAGGATACTCTATGGCCCAGAGATCACCTCCCAGCAGTCAAGGGCAAAGGCCAGACCTGTGTCTGGGTGAGATGAATTTTTCACTCCAAATGTGCATGCTGCAAAGTCAGACCAAAGGTGTGGGGTGGTTTGGGGCTTAGAACCTGGGCAAAGGTCTTGCAAGCCTCCAGCTCCGGGCCTGGCTTTGCTATTTCCAAGTTTAACAATCTTGAGCAAGTGGTTTAATTGGTTGATGCCCACCAGCCAAGGGCCACAGGAACTTCCCTGGTACTTGAACAATTTGGGGTTTATTGGTACTTGCAGCATCTAAGGAGATGGGGGTATGGGGAATGGGGTATCATCAGTAAGTGGGTGGGTGGGAGGGGCTTATGGAAGGATTTGGGCTTGGGAAAGGTGATTTGAGGGAATGTGCAAGGAGGGAAGGTTTGCTCTGGATTGGGTGCTATTGGGAAGTAGGGGTAATTCTACAAAAGGTGTGTTTATAATTTTTATCTAAGAGGCAGAGACACAAGACAGTGCTGAAATAAATGATAAAAGAAACAGTGGTCTTTTACACGAAATGGGAAAGGGCACCTTTGGCCAGTTTGGTGGTTTCACGATGATCTTGACTTTTCCACCATATTTCTGTCACTCTATCAGAGTTATACCATCACCCTGTGAACACCGGCACTCTGTGAACAGCCGAAGGGGACATCATGGCCCCGTGGCAGAGCCAGGTGGGCTCCCAGCAGCATGAATCAGGGTTTCTTCCTGTCCCACCTCTGGGGTTCTCACCACTGATGACATGGAGATAATAACATGAGCTAATATATTAGCTGTGAGAATGATGGAAACTAAAGTAAAAGGCCTAGCGTACAATAAGATGCAGTAGCCAGTAAATTTCATCACAGTTGTTGTTAAAGAGTTTGTGATAAAGTAGAGGAAATGGGGAATCTAAATAAAGCCAAATACAGAAGCAGAGGAAAAAGATCCTGAGTAAGGGGATATCGGGTGACAATGAGGGTGGTCTCTGAGCCAACATCTGTCCTGATCTCCCCACTGGGACCCCCACATCAGGCCAGAGCAGCCAGAGTTGTGTGTGTGTGTGTGTGTGTGTGTGTGTGTGTGTGCACCTATGAGTGTGAGAAGTGTGCCAGCCATACCTATAAGGAATTATATGTCATAGTCCAGTGGGATTGGTTCCAGGAAGGCAAGATCAATTAATGCAAAACACACTAATAGAATACAGGCCAAAACCTACATGTTGTCTCCACAGTCACAATGTACACACACAAAGTGATCTGACAAAATTCAATAGTTTCATGAAAAAAAACCCTCAAAACACTCAATGAACTATGAATAGAAGAGAACTTCCTAAACCTAATCAAGAGCACAGAAGACAAACCCAGAGTTAAATGGGAAAAGACCAACACCTTCCTCTGGCAGCAGGAATGAAACACTTGTGTCTGTGATTTCATGCTATGCTAGAGGTTCTAGTCAGGGGAACCAGGCCAGAAAAATGGAAATAGAAAGAATTCAGAGGAAAAGTATAAAAGAAAGCCATCCTCATTTGCAGATGACATGTTCTGTATGCAGAAAATTCTAAGGAATCCACAAAAAAGAGTTAGAGCTAACAAACAAGCTTAGCAAGATTGTGGAAAACAAGATCAAAATACAAAAATAAAGTGTGCTTCTATACAACAGCAATGAACAATCTGAAAATGAAATTAAGAAAATAATTCCATTTATAATACCATAAAAACCCCCCAAAATATTTAAGAATAACCAGGTGTGGTGGTACATGCCAGTAATCCCAAGAGGCTGAGCCAGGAAAATTGCAAGTTCAAGGCCAGCTTGCACTACATAGCAAGACCTTGTCTCCAGAAAAGAAAGAAGAAGAAAATACTGAAGAATAAATTTATCTAAACAAGCACAAGACTTGAGACTTGTACACTGAAAGAAGGAAGAGGAAAAGAGAGTGTGATTCCTGGTGCCTGAAGCCACCTCAAATCCATTCTGCTCACACATGAGAGTGGTTACTTGTGAAGACTTATCTGATATGGTCAACTGCACCCCCCCTCCCCGTGCTGGATATTGAACTCAAGGCCTTTGCTTTGAGCTACATCCCTCATTTTTTGATTGGTTGATTGCCTGATTGATTGATTGATTTTTCCCCCATTAAGTTTATTGGTACATTTTAGGTATAAAATACATTTACATACATCATTGGGATCTTGCACCATTACATGAGTATTGATTGATTGATTGATTGATACATAGTCTTGCTAAGTCACTAAGTTGACCAGCCTGAGCTTGCAATCCTCCTGCCTTAGCCCTCCAGAGTGCTCGGATTACAGGTGTGCACCTCCATACCCAGCTAAAATGCTAGCCTGAGGAAGAGTTTATTTCCAACCCTCAAGCCGGCTGTGAACATCAGGGTGTAGCCCACTCTGAGCGGCAAGATACACTCCAGAGGTGGCCTGGGGTGGGAGAGCTGGGAACAGCAGCCAGGGAGGGCGATCACTGTGCTCAGCAGCAGGTAGTTAAGTCCCCAGGTCCTGCATGGTCACAGTGTGGCCCTCAGGGTCTTGGGGCCCCTGAGAAGCTTCACACCTGGGCCCCTTGAGGCCTGGCCTCTGGGGCCCTATGCTTCAGAGCCATCCTCAAGGCCTGCAGGATGGTGTCCTGGCTGTTCTGCAGATTGTAGTCATTCAGTTGCAGCAGGTGGTCAAAGTCTTCCTCCGAGTAGGTCATGTTGAGCAGGAAATAGGGTGTGGTGGTCTTGTTGAGATCCACTTGGCCAGCCCAGAGCTCTTCGGGGCTGCGCCAGACACCTGTGCAGGGGTGGGAGGGGTCAGGAGCAGGCCCAGAGGCCTCCATCACTGGACAGGACTGAGCTGTACTCAGGGACTGGGGTGGGGCTGCTCCCCATGGAGGCTCTTCAATTTCCTCCCAGCTTTCCATGTCTTGCATGTGGGTGGCAGGGTACTATTCTGGGATAGGAGGACTTTCTTGTTTCCACATTCCGGACAGCACAACACTTGACCTGCTATCTGAACTACATCACCCCAGGTAATGTGGAAACAGCCAGAAGGAAGTCAATTGGGCTAGTGCCTGGATTCCCAAAGCTCACGGTGGAAACAAGGAGACTTTGGCTATGCGAGAGCCCGTCTGTTGAGAGAGGAAAGTTCTTTAGAATTCCAAGGTGTGGGGTGAGCATATTCAAAGTTACACTGCAAGATTTGGAATCATAGCAGGAGCTGGGAATTATGCACTAAGGTGGAAATTAGTTTTTCCTCATTCAAAGGAGATAAAATTCTGGCAGGCTAGTGGGAAGGCAGGATAGGAAGGAATATGAAGAGGATTTAGATTTGGGGCCCCCTGAAGAGAGGTGCAGCTCCCTGAGGAGCCCCAGCCTGGGCTGGGCAGGAGGCCAACCAAACCTCCATGGAGCAGCAGTGGAAGAGCATGGGGGTGCCTCAGGGGAGTGGGGAGGGGCACAGGAGGCTGCAGTCATAACAGGGAAGACATCAGGGTGGCAAGATGAGGCTGCTAGCCATAGGCTAGGCCCAGACCTGTGGGCACTGGCCGCTGAGGCTGGCGGACACGTCCAGAGCCTGTCCTGGCCTTAAGCCTTCCCTGGGCGGATGGGGAGAGGCTGCCTCACCAGGGGTGGAGTGATCCTTGAAGGAGACATTGACCAGGGGGAAGTAGAGCAGGACTGGGGCCTCTGGGCAGGTGGGGTCCGCAAACAGGTAGCACTCCCTGGGCTGGCATCGGTCCTCAGCACTGATCTCCACGTGGGGGAAGTGCAGCCCCTGGGTCCTACAGTACAGCTCAGCCTGCTGCAGGGCCTGTCAGGGCAGAGGGGACATAGTCACCCCAGCTCTGTACTCTAGAAAATGCCAGATTGGCTCTGGCCCCAGCTCCCACCCTCAGCATCTCGACAAGAGCCTGGTTCTGTCTTGCGTGTGCCAGGAGGGAGTCTGAGGACCCTAGCAGGTGAAACCCTTAGGTGGGTTCCAACCCTCCCCACTTGTGGTCACTGCTGGGTGATTCAAGTCCTAGAGCTCAGAGGGCATCGGTAGGGGTCAAAGTGCCCACCCTGCACTGCCCCACCCGAGTCCCCAGGGTAGGTGAGAGGCTGGACTGGAGATGCCAGGGGCCTCTTCCACCCGGCCCAGTGGTTCCTCTGCAGGGCAGGCATGGCAAGCGCCATCCTGTTCATCTGTCCTTGGGGTCCCGAGCCCCAGCACCAGCCCTGGTCATCCTCCTCCCCTGGGGACATGGGAGATATGGCTCAGGGGCCCTGCTGCGTGTCTCTGGCCCTTGGCCTGGTTAGGCAGGGCTCTGGGGTTCCCATGGGGCAGCCAGGGGCACCTCAAAGTGCGAGGACAGGGAGTAGCCGAAGTAGAGGATGAGGTCTAGCCTGCGGCCTGGCCGGAACATGGAGGGATAGCTGTTGTTGATCAAGTAGCCAGCGTCCACCAGGCAGAGCTGGGGTTGCTGGGGGGTCAGCTGGCTAGGGGTGGAGTCCGACTGGCAGTCTGGTGGGAAAGGCGGTGACAGTTAGAGGCAGCCACCTGCCATAGGCAGCGCCCCCCTTTCTGGCCACGTTCACATCCACGTCCCTTTTTTACCTTTGCCACTCCCTGGATGCCCAGGCCTCTCCAAGGCCTCCCACTGGGACCTTTCCCAGACTGTTCCAGAAATGGATGCTGTGACCCCCAAGGCTTCTGCCCGTCAACAGCCATGACCCACACCCATCTGGGAGTCCGGGCTGCTATGGGGACACAGAACCTTAGTCCTCACCTGCCCAGGTAGAGAAGTCTTTCTGGCCACTGTAGCCCTGGTGTAGCTGGAGGCCATGGAGGAAATTGGCACCATGGTGGCAGAGTGGTCTCCCTGTCAGGACCCCCTTAAATGCCCGTGCCAGGGCTGTTCCAGGCTGCAGCCATGAGGCCTCCGTCCATAAAGAGGTCCTCAAACAGTCCTCAGGCTCCTCTGCAGCCGGAGAAACAGGCACTACTCCAGTGAGGGGCTCAGAAATGCAGTCCTTCCCGAGATGCCACCCCATGACCCTCTCCCACCTGTGCTGTGTATCTCCTCCTTGACATGCTGTTTCCACTCCTCACCAGACCAGGCCAGGTTATACCAGGTGTCCATCAAGTTCAGGGAGAAAATGTTGCTCCAGATAGCTAAAGCCAAATCCCCAAAAAGGGCAGCCCTCAGGCCCCGTGTCCTGTCTTTTGACCCCGGGAAGCCCTGGCCCCCAAGCCTGGTGCTGATGGGAAACTTAGGGGGAAACGGTGCTTCCAGCAATGGCTCCGCCCTATTGTCCAGACCCACCCCTCACCCCAGGGCTCCTCCCAGACCCGTGCAGCAAGGATCGGGAAGCTGCCTGGCTAATGCCTTCAGAGTGAGCACCCTCACCTTCCAGAAAGCAGATCGGGGACTCAGGGAGCCTCCTCATCAGTCGCCCCATGAAGAACTCGGAGCCGAAGAGCTCAGGAGGCACAAAAGCTCCGTACTTCAGGAACCCAACCTCATAGGGGGTGAACTCGACCCACTCTAACGGGGTAAGAAGCAGGCCAAGAATGTGAGGAGTAGGTTGGAGGAGCGTTGGCTCTGGCCAGGGCCAAAGATACTGCCTCCCCCGATGGGCAGGCCTCAGCCTTCCTGCTGCCAGGCACCAACTCAGCAGAGAGGAAAGCAGGCCCCTGGGGGACCCCTCCCTCCCACCGCATGCTCCTAGGACGCCATGCTGCCCTGGCTGCCCTGGGTCCACCCACAGCATTTCGGGCACCCACAGCCATCCCTGGCTGACTTCCGTGGAGACCCCGGGGGTGGGTGGACCTGAGGTGTGTGTGCAGAGGACAGAGTGGACAGGACCATACCCTTGAAGTGGAGGGTGTCCACAGTGTCCTCTTTGACATTGAGGCTCAAATAGAGGGGCAGAGGGTTCTGACCCCGCTCCAGTGCATCTCTCTGTCCTGAGAGCGTCTGATCCGCCACCTGGGTTTGGAGGGACGAGGGCCTGGTGAGGTGGGTGCACTTTCAGGATGGCAGCTCCTCAGGAAAGGGACAGGGCAGGGACACAGATGGGGGTGAGGAGGCAGCTGCCCCTTTGCACTTTGGGGAGGTGGGGTGTACAGCCAACTCTGCCCAAGCCCCCACCAAGGCTGCCATTTGGGGCTGTGCAGGCTGGGGCCTATGCAGCTCGAGCCACACATGCCAGTGTCCCTCTGCCCACGTCCTGGGCTTCAGAGCCCATCTCTATGGGGTTCTGGTGGAGCAGGTGAGGGGGGCACCAACACACAGAGAGGGCGCCTGCACACACATGCACACACGAACACTGCTGTCCAGAAAGCACACACAATACTCCTCAGTGGGTAGGCAGGGCTAGACTCCTAGAACACACACCTGCTTGGTCTTAGGGTCACCTGGGGAGATTTTTTTTTCAAGAAAGACAAATTCCAAAGCAACTTCTGATAGGCTGGGTCTCATTAGAGAGCTAGAAATGTATATGTATATTTATGTACATATATTTAATCTGCTTTCTAAGTAAAACAGCTGGAAGGACTGCTGTGGCAGGTTAGGAGTCCCCTAGGACTCACACTTTGTAGCTCACAAAGCCTGTGACAAGGATGACACATTGTACTGCCCTGACCCAAACCACCTGAGGCTGACTCCCTCAGCCTCCTTGCTGAGACCAGCTCCAGGCTGGAGGGGAGCCCCGTGCACCTCTGCTTCAGGATGGACAGAGGCCTTTTTGTACCTTTTGAACAGAGGGAGCTACTGTAGAGCCTGGAATTTTACTGAAGAGAAACTGAGTAACAGAGGACAGAATAAACCACAGCATGCAACCTCATACTGAGTGCAGTGGGGCGGGGTGGGGGGCCAGAAAGGAGGCATATCGGGTAAGCACTCTCAAGGGCCAGAGACTTGGAGGGCATCAGCTGAACCTAGATGGGGCAGCCAGTCCTGTGTGAATGGAACAGGGTGCTCAGGAAAAGCCTGGTGGAACAGGGGAGAAAAAAGTTCACTACCTGTATGAAGAAAGAAAACACACCAGAAAACACACACACACACGCACACACACACACACACACACACACACAAACTAACCCTTAGTCATATGAGATTTAAATTCTGGCATTCAAGTCCTAATTGTAAGAAACAAATTTTTAAAGCTTATGTAAGAATATAGAGAGAGGAATTGTATAACCTTGGCAGGAGGAAAAGGGAGGCTCCCCAAAACACACATTATAAAGGAGAAAATGATAAATAAGATTATATGAAATTATGCATCAAAATAATCATAGCTAGTAAAGAGTTAAATGCAAACTATACAAAAATTCTTAAAACGCTGTAACAAAAGAAAGATAAATTAAATAGAAAATTAGGAAAGGATTTCAGTAGGTAATTCATGGAAGCAGACCTCAAATGATAAATATACTTGAAAATATAATGTGTTGCCCGAATTCAAGGAAACAAAAAACTACAATAGACTTTCCTTTTGTATCTATAGATGAAAAGACTCTAAATCTACAGAAGGACGTAGAGAAAGAATTATCACAACCTGGTAACAGAACTGTGAATTAACACTACTGCTTTGGAGAACTACCTGACAGGAGCTAGGAAAGACAAGGTACAGACCTGACGGCCCAACAGTTCACAGACTGGGTATAAATCTCAGCAGCTTAGCCGGGCTTTAACGCGTGTGCAGTGAGAGTTACACACAGTCGCTCATGCAAGTAATGTATTTTCGAGGTATGTATATTAAATTGTATATACTGTCGATGCATGAAATTAAGGCGCATGAAAGACATTGTATGGGATTATATGACATAGACGCGCATGCAGTATAACAGTCATAGACGTGTGTGTGGCAGAAGGTGTAAGCTCTGAGGCTGGGAAGTAAGGGGGCTGGGAAGGGAACATGAGGGGTTCGGCTGAAGCTGGTTGCTGGGACCATGCATATTTATTACATTATTATTTATATTTTACGCATTTTCGTAGATGTGAAGTTTTTACAGTAAATGTTTAATGATAAATATTGATATTTGCATAAGTATTTTTAAACTAATAAAAATAAGAGTGGTATTGTGCTTGCCAGTGAAAATAAAACTTTCAAAAATTCAAGGAGAAATGGAGGGAGGAGAGAGGGAAAGGAAGGAATGAAAAAAGAATTACAATGTGTTATGTACATGTACCAGCTCCCCACAAGGAATGTAATCATTATCATGTACTAATAAAAAATAATACCCCCCCAAATTCGAGGAGACATCATTTCTTCCTTTTACTAATAATAAACTTGATTTTTTTAAATAGCACTGGGGATGGAACCCAAGGCCTTGTGCATGCTAGGAAAGCCACATCCCCAGCCAGATAACTTACTCGAATTGTATGCTAAAGTCTTTTAGTTGTTTCTAATGCTTCTGAAACTTTGTTCAGATGATTACAGGTGGAGGAATCACTAAATTTTTTTAACGGTTGTGTCAGTTAGTGTAAGGTCCCACAGTTAACTTACTAGACTCTCCAGAAAGGACCATTGCAGTAAACATGTCTGTTTCCATGTTGCTGCACACATGAGGAAACTGAGGCACAGAGATCAAGAAACTTTACTAAACGGCCGGGGATTTAGCTCAGTGGTTTCGCCGCCTGCTACGCAAGCACAAGGACCTGAGTTCAATCCTCGGTACCAAAAAAAAAAGAAACTTTACTAAGGACACACAACTGGTACAATGCACTAGGATTAGAACCCAAGGACTCTGGCTCTGAAGTCTGCTTTTAATATAACACTGACGATAAAGGACGGTAACATTTTATATTGCAGTATAAATAAAAGCTGTTCTAGAAATCTTAATGCAAAAGCTTTGTCTCATTGACTAATACTGACTGAACCCTAGACTTTGGCAGACTCAGAGGTTTCTGTTAAGGGCAATTAACCAAAGAGCCACCTCAGAAAGGCAGTACCCCAGGGGAGGCAGAAACTCAGAGTGGTTCCTACTGCCTTCACAGCCCTCTCCTCCACCCCTCGGGGACAGTTCTGTGTGGTGCTTTGGTGTGTGTGGGCGCAGTACCTGGCCATGCAGGCTGAACTCCAGCAGGAGGGCCCAGAGGTCCACAGCCGTGGTGGGGTGGCCCTGTGAGGCCCGCAGCTGCAGCTTGTGCCAGTAGCTTGCCAGACTCTGTGGAGAGAAGGCCCTCAGCTTGCTCTTGGCCATGTGCTTCCGGATGTGGCTGATGGGTCCCTGGAGGTCCTTCTGCGACCACTCTGGGTCCCCGTACAGGTGGGCCATCGCCCTGGGGGGGGAAGAGGAGTGTGACGGTGGAGGCTGGCTGTCCTCTCCTATGCCTTCCACCTGCATCTTCTCCCCAGACCAAGCTCCTGCTGCCTCCTGTGGAAACTGCCTCGGGATTTCTTTTCTCCATCCCTGCTGTCCAATACTACGTGTGAGTTGCACAGGTAGTGTTCATTTTCTTTGCGTTTTTTGGTGGTGCTGGGGATCAAGCTCAGGGCCTTGTTCATGCTAGGCAAGCGCTCTACTCCTGAGCTGCAGCCACAGCCTGGTATGGAATTTTGTATTTCCCAGCAGCCACAATAAAAAAGTATAAAGAAATCAGTAAGATAAATAAATAAATAAATAAATAAATAAAGGATAACCCAGAAAAAAAAGAAATCAGTAAGAATTAATTTTAATCATATATAGCATTTAATTCAAAACATCAAAAATATCATTTTGACATGTAATCACTATAAGTTATTGACATAATTTGTAGTTTTTCAAGCTAAGTCTTCAAAAATATGTTTATAACACATTGCAACTTGGACTGGCCACATTTTAAGGAGAGAGTAGCCACTATGGGTGGTGGCCGCCATACTGGACAGCACTAGATCCTACCCCCATCTTTGTGGGCCTGTCCTGAAGTCCCTAGGACTCTGTCAGCCGCTGTCACCTAAACGCCTCTGAGGAGTTTACTTCTCTCTCACTCTTTACAGTAACATTTCAACAGAACTCACAGGAATAAATCTCTACTAGTGAAATGGTCCACCTCATCATAAGCAATGCTGTCATTCGCTAAAATGGCAACTCCTGACCTCAGTTTCCTCTGTATTATAATAAGTAAGAAGAGAGCCACCTTGGGAAGTGTTATGAGCATTAACCAAGGTCATAACTATGACAGAAAAAAGAGTTACCAATCTGGAGCACCTTGTCAGTGCCGAGTGTTAGATGCTGACATGCACCCACATCTCAGGGGTGTTGCAGGACCAAGCCCAGCTCCCTCTAGACCAGCCACCTTCAGGGCAGTGACATTGGGAAAGGGACTCCTGCCCCCACTCCTGGAAGGAATACTGTTTCTGTCTTTCCTCCTTTGAGAAAGTTGCCTGACCCCCATCAGACCATCTGCTCACGTTGTTCCCAGGTGTCCCCATAGGCAGCTTCCCTCTGGTGTTCACTCCACTACCCTCCAGGCCTGGTTATCCTTGCTGCCCCAGTCCCGGGGGGCCTCACCACGTAGCACCCGAGATTCCACTCAGGTAGGTCACACAGTCCAGGAGGCCCAGCTTCTGCAGGGCCAGTAGGTGTCCGCAGAGAGAGGTCATGGCCCGGGCACCTCCTCCTTCCGCCATGATGCCCACAACAGGGACCTGGGCCAACAGACACAAGCTGACTTGACAGGGACAGAGACCCCAGGCTGCATCCTGCCCCCTGCCACCAGGGGCCTTCAGTTCAGAGCCTGATGGGGTCAGGGACATCCCTTAGCCGAGGTCAGATCCCCCAGGGACCAAGACCCCAAAGTGTACCTACATCCCATTTCTCCCTCCCCACCCCACCCTCTGTTGCCTGGATGTCTGGAGAGGGCACAGGAATCAGGGAGCCAGCTCCACCAGGCCGTTCTGGGCCCTCATGCACCCCCAGACCTCTTCCTCCTGCAGGTCTCTGTCCAGCTGCAGGGCCTGCTTCAGGGCCATGGCCACCACCTGCTTCCTCCTGCTCAGGAAGGCCTGCTCCTCCACACAGAGATCAAAGCCCAGGCGCACATCCAGCTCCTTAGGGCTGGGACAGAAGAGGACCCTGGGTCAGGGGCACCTGCATGGGTTAGTGCATGGCTGACCCCACCTGCAATGAGCTGCCAATAACCTCCCTGCTCCTACCCAAGAACCACCACATCACAGAATGCCCCTCTTGTGGATACCTTCACTGTCCCCACAGATAAGAATGTCCTTACCAGCTGTCTGCCTTGAGCTGCAGTCTCACTCCTGGGTCCTGAAATCAAAGCAAGAGACCATGGTCAGAATGCCCTCATCCTGAGGGACACGGGTCTCTCCTTGGACAAGTCTGTCTTTATTCTCACAGCTCTTCCCTGCAGTTGAGGCCACTCACATCTGTAGCAGGAACACAGATGGTCACCTCTCTCCCCCCGGCCAAGGACTGCAGGGGCACAGTAAAGTGCCCAGCTGAGCTGTCTGTGTTCCAACCGCTGCTTCTGGAGCTCTAGAGGGAAACATTCATTCCTTCATTCAACAAGCACGAGGGCGGGGATTTAGCTCAGTGGCAACGAGTCTGCCTCACAAGTGCAAGGTCCTGAGTTTGATCCCTGGTACCGAAAAAAACCCCAACAAACCAACAAAAAACAAGTGCTTACTGAGCATGAGTCACAATCCCTCCCCATTAATGTGAAACTAATAACAATTAGATTACTAACGATTACAAAATAATAATGGCCAGTACTGGTTTAGTGCAAAGGTGTTCCTTCTGATCGCTTCATACAGCTATAAACATGTAATGAAGTCATGTTGGGGGGACACCAGCCATGCTGCAGAATAGGCATGGCAGTGGGAAGCACTCTCAGAAGGAGCTGGTGGAGGACAGGGAGAGCAGCTGGCATGAGGTAAAGCAAGAGGACCTAAGAGCAGGCAGAGCATGAGCAAGGGGGTGTGGCACAGGAGACAGCAGAGGTGGCAAAGGGCAGGCCATGCAGTGCCTCGTGGGCACCAATGTTGCAGGAGCCACCAGAGGTTCAAACCAAGACCCTCATGGTGTAGCAGCCCCTGCTGATCCTCTCTGTCTTCCGGGCAGTGGTGCTTAAGTGAGGGAAGCTGAGGAGGCTACAGGAGGCCTGGCCTTGGCAGGAGGAGGCAGGGAGGGCTCTGCCACCGCTGTGTTTGCTAAAAGAGGCCAGGAGAGCTGGTGAGCAGACACACCTTCAGGCGCCCATGCAGCTCTGTGTCCTGGGCTGCCAGGTAATGGAAGCGGAAGGCAGAGGCTGTGCCCAGGGCAGACGTCTGCGTGTCTTCAAAGGACCCCTTCAGCACCAGCTCCAGCTCCAGCTTGCCCCAGTCTAGGGAGATAGTGGGCAGGTGGGCAGGCCTGGGAAACCAGCAGTAAAGCTGGACAGAGGCCAGGCAGGCTGGACCGTGGTAAGCAGGATTCTAAGAGTCCCCCCCAGCTCCCCGGGACTCCCACTTCCCAGGTCAGGGATACCCCTGCCTTTCTTACCTGCTCCCCCAGGGGTGCTCCCTGCTCTGTCCAGATGGACGTCCAGGCGTGACAGCTCCCGGGCCTGGGGCAGACCGTGGTGTTGACCGTGCAGTCAGCTGGGACCACCTCAGCCTCGACCCTCAGGCCCCTCTGTCCCAAATCCACCACATGCAGAACAGGATGTGGGGACCAGAGAAGGATTGTGTGTAGAAGCCTTCTCCCCACTTGTCTGCTGCAGCTGCCCATCCTGATGTTGGGGCTCCAGGAGGCCCCATCTCCACCACCAACCCCGTTGTCCCGCCCTTACTGACCTCTCAAGCACAGCCCCTTCTCTGTCGTGATCGTGGGGTGGCTCCAACTGCAGTGACTACAGCGCATGCAAATCACAGGCCCCAGGTGACAGAACAGGGCATGGGAGAAACCATGAACGTGGCAGGGGACGGAGCGCCTTCTAACTGTCCTCCCCCATGTTCCCCAGCCTCTGCATTCTCCCTGCGGCTGCCGACTCCACACAACTGCTCAATTTATCAGCCCACTGCAGGGCTCTGGTGCTACAGGGAAGGGGCAGCTGCCATAGATGGGTGTGTGTGTGTGTGTGCGTGTGTGCACGTGTGTGTTGTGTGTATGAGTGTGTGTGTTACTGGGGGTTGAGCCTAGGGCCTTTGCACTGAGCTACATCTCTATTCCTTTTTTAAAAAAGTTTTTGAGACAAAGTCTTGCTTAGTACCTAAGTTGTCCAGGATGGGCTAGAACTTACAATCCGCCTGCCTCAGCCTCCCAGAGTGCTGGAATTATGGGCACCACCTTGCCCACCTGACTTAATTTGCATGTGTATTCTTTTTTTTTTTTTTGGTACAGGGGATCGAACTCAAGACCTTGTGCTTGAGAGGCAGGTGGCAGAACCACTGAGCTAAATCTCCGGCCCTTGCCTCTTCATGTGTATTCTTTTAAGAAGTAAGCTATCCCATCAAGCCCGCGCTTGTCCGGTCAGGAGAGTGAGCAGCTCCTTAGATGGGTGCTCTAGATGCCTCCTCGGCTGACCTGGGCCCCCACAGCTTCCACGGTGGGTCTGCTGGTCTGCACTGACAACGTTTCTCGTGTAGCATGCGCTGCCTTGTGGCCCTTCCTTCCACTGCAGCTTGCGGCTTTGGTCTTGAGACCAGGACCCCTTATGGTTCAGAGGAAGAGCAGATTGACCTGATTCTGTCGCCTACCGCACTGAAAACTCCCTCAGCACTGGCAGCTCGAAGGTGGGCCTGGCCTGCCAAGCTTCACCATGACTTCACAACTCCAGGGAAGAACTCAGCTCCTCACACATGACCAAGCCCCATCAGGGAGCACCTGACGTTCCCAACTGTCCTTCAGCCATGCAGCCTCAGACCGCCTCTCACCAGAACCTTTCTCTCCTGTGGCCCTTACTCCAGCACCACGCCCCCATCCCTCTGCTCTGGGTCCTGCCCCTGAGGCTGGGAAGGTGGTTACCACGAGGACATTGTTGGTGATCAGGTATTCTGGAGGGCCGGGCCTAGAAAAATAAAACCACTTATTTGGTCTGGCAGCAGCGTTCTGCACTAAGCTGCCCCTGGTGGCCAAGGGTCCTGCCCACCTGCAGCCTCCCTGGGTGATGCTGAGGGATCTCATGTCCTGGCTAAGGGTTGGGGGAGAGGGAGAACCTCTGCAGAATGGAAGGGGAGAAGAGAGCAGGGCAGGGGAAAGATTGGCCTTCCTCCCTCGACTCTCCCTGAGGACCCCAGACCTCTCTGGCAGGGGTGGATGAGAGACAGGACTCTCAGTTGGACAGAACAACACAACATGTGGGTCAGGGCTATTTTCCTGAGCACAGCCTGGCTACCTGGTCACTCCCTGGGCTGCACGACATTACTCATGTGTAAATGTGAGTAAATGTGACATTACTCACGTTTCTTCTACTAGGAACTCCACGTCCAGCTCTTCCTGTCCCTGAGATCAAAGAGGATGAGCCAGTCATCAACATTGACAGTTGACACATGTTATTGTCTGGATCAAAAATGTCAAGTGCCTCCCCCCACCACCACATGGTCCAAATGTTCAGATGTGGGGCTGTGGATGGTGATTGGATCATGGCGACTCAAACCTCAGCAACGATCGATCCGTTGATGATTTCCTAGCTGAATGTGCTGCAAGGAGGTGAAGATCAGTTGGAGGAAGTAGGTCACTGAGTGTGATCTGGAAGAGCAGATCCAGTCCCTGGCCCCTTCTTTCTGACTCTTCCTTGCTCTCTTTCTTTTCTGGCTGCCATGAGGTGAGTGCTTTCCTCTGCCCTGGATTTCTACCCTAATGTTTCTGCCTTGGATCCAACCAACCATGGACTAAAACTTCTGAAACCGTGAGCTCAAATAAACCTCTCTTCCCTTAAATTGTATATGTGGCAGGTATTTTGTCTCGGCAATGAAGATCTCATGGACAGAACACTGTTCTTTTACATGCCTTATGATTGCAACTTATTTTTAAGGGGACCATACTGCTATAATTATTTCCCTTTTACAAATGAGGAAGCTGAAGAGAGGTCAAGGATAACAACCCCACACTACTCCAGCTGGCAATTCTGCAGAGAACAGCTCTCCCTCCCTCCTAGCTCCCCAAGCCCCAGGCCAGGCTGAAGGTGTAGACAAAGTGCTGAATGAAAGAAGACTGGACGATCCCGGGCCCTGTCTTCTCCCTTTGAAGAGGACCCAAGCTCCTTCACTCTGCCTTCCCGAACCCTTGCCCACAGCAGGAAAAGCTCAAGACCTTCACAGAGCAGGCCTGGGCTCCATGAGCTGGAAAGCCCACACCTCTGAGGGGTTGCTATGTCCCAAAGGATGCTAAGAAGTTCTCCACCTCCCAGGCCTTCATCCCTTGGTGACTAAAGCTCCTGAACTGAGTGGTGCGTCTGGAGCTGCATGGGTGAGCTGGCTCCTTTCCTACTAACATGCAAATCTCTTTGGGAAGGGTCCCAGCTTTCTTAGGATCCCTTCAACCTAGCAGCATCCCAGAAGATGGAGCAATTGAGCCCTTCCTCAGCCTGGAGCTGAACCAGGTGGACCCGTGGGGACATCCCCACCCACCTGGGGACCCAGGAAGAAGGTTTTCTGGAGCAGCTTGCCAGGAAGGACTTCTGAGATGTCATAGAAAACCTTGAAGCAGATGTCATCCTTTGTAATTAAATCTTCGTCATAGATGCCCAGCTCCAGAACATTCTAGGGGCCAAGAACATCAACTTAGCATATTATCTTCTCATGGGAACCACAGATCATGAACAACTGTGAAACTTAAAAGTATAAAGAAATCCAGCAGCCAGGGATGATAGCCCACGCCTATAATTCCAGCACTCAGGAGGCTGAGACAGGAGGACCACTGAGTTCGAGGCCAGCCTGGGCTACGTAGTGAGACCCTGACTCAAAAAAGAAAAGAAAAGAAAAGAAATTTAATAAAGTCCCTAATTTTCCCCTCTTGACTTTTATTTTTGTCAAAAATAAATTTCTGTCCAAGAGCACTGCCCAGCCTTACTGGCTTCCTGAGGCACGCCCCAAGACAAGTGTGGGGCCTTCTGTGAGGTCTGTGCTCATCTCCTTGTCACAGGTAGGTTTAGAAAGGAGCAGCAGCTTCTGGAGGTCACACATTCTCTCACACGGGCTGAGGTACAACGCGTGCTGAGTGTTGACCGAGTCCTGAAGGACGTGTGCTCTGTCCCCAGGCCCTGGAGTGGGGACGGCCTGTCTGTGAGCAGCCAAGGTGCCCAGCCTTTACCTTGACCCGACTCTGGATGAGGAAACTGAAGGTCTCATTCCACACAGGATGGCTGGAGTTGGAGACCGTTTTGGTCCTGAACTTCATCCCAGGAGAGGTTGGCAGCTGCAGGATCACATACGGGTCGGCCTCACTCACTGCCAAAGTCAAGGGACCATCAGGAGGGAGAGAACCTACTAGCCTCCCCAGGACCCTACCGTGAACAGCCCGGCCCAGTCCCGAGGCACTGCTGGGCCTCTGCCCTGGAACCCATCCCCTTGCACCCTCTGGAGCCAGGGGACAGCCACTTACACAAGTCAACCCGGTGTAGTCTCCACGCCTCCAGGACCCGCACGGTGAGCCGCCAGCAGGCAGAGGCCTCCCCCTGGACAGAAAGGTCAGATTGCTGCTGGGTTCCCACTCATGCTGCTACCTACACCGAGAGCTGCCACGCAGCCTGATTCCACGGCTGCTGCGACACCCTCCAAGGACCACGTAATGTTTGTCTACCACTACCCTTGAGGTCATGGGTTCGGCTGCAGCAGATAGGGCCTGGCAGGACACGTGGGGGCAGTTTGTGGGATTCCCTTTCTTTCAAGTGAGACAGGAGAGAAGGGGCAGATGCTCCCCAAAGGAACTTTTTATTTCTCTCCTGCAGCTGCTTCAAACACCTTGCAGACCTCCCCGCTACCTCGGGCACCCCACAACCGCTCAGGAGGCCACTGCTGTGGCTGCAGCAAGCTTCAGATGTGGACGCATCACTGATGACTCTGCCCTGCAGCCTCTCTGGATGACTCCATCCCTCTGCACCCTCCTCGGTTAGGTCCATGGGGCAGGCACTCCTCCCCTACCAGGGAGCGTGTAAGTCCGATAATGTGCGTTTATAGGCCTGCCTGTTTCCCTATGTAAGCAAACTCGCCGTATCTTTAAAGGGTCAGTCCGTGCACAGCTCCCCCTTATTCTGCAGCATGAGTCCAAATAAAGCCTCATGGATGGCTTTTTTTTTTTTGCCTAATCATGATTTTTGTCTTGATCACAGCATGCTGAACTGCTACACTAAGAGCTGATAGCACCAAAGGCTCTCAGTGCCCTAAACAGCCAGCAGCCAGGGCTGGCAACACTGGAGGCAGCTAGCAGCAGAGAACAGCAATGAAGAATTGCTGGGAGCCACCATCTGCAGTGGCCAGAAGAGTTCCCAAGGCCTGCCAGGAGCACTTGCTCCAAGTGGCCAGGCGGGTCACTAACTACACTACACGCTGAGAGCTGCTGGCATTCAGAGCTCAAGACTGTGAACCCTGAGAGAGTGGCACTTCCTCCATCTGTGAATTCTATGCAAATTAAATGAGAACCCCCAGCCACTCGGTAACATCTTGGAAGCCCATAAGGGAACTCTACCCCAAAGAAGAGGACAGATGATAGCAATGGTTGTCAGCCATGCAGAAGCAGCTCAAACCTAGCCCACATCTGACTTCCACCGTACACACAGCTGAACAGCCACACCACCCCATGGTACAGGGACAGGACTGCAAGTGCAGAAAACAAAGCAAGGAATGGAGGCCTGAGGAGCAGCCACCTCGCTGCTCAGTTTAGGGCTGGCCAAACCCAGAGCTCCCAGGGAGAGCAGCCCTTTGGTGAAACAGGTGACCTTCCTCCTAGAGAACTACCCTCACCCTCTGGAGATGAAGAACCCATGTCACAAGGGAGGCTGAGCCCTGGGGAACCCAGTGACCTGTGATGTCCACAGGTACCAAACTGGAGCTTGACCCATACGTGCTTTCTTGGGCAAGAATCAGTCAAATCCAAGAGCATCAGGCTGGCACAGTAAGCAGAGAGTGAAAGATCATCACTGTCATGAAGCCACCCAGGGCCTGAGGCAAGCTTGAGTAATGAGGAAGAAGGAACTGAGTGGGCCGAGCTCAGAGGGTAGAGAAAATGAGCAGTGGGTGAGTGGCAGGAGGAAAAGAAGAGGAAAGCAGGGCTGTATTGTTGGGGACAGGGCAGGCACCAGGGGACTCCATAGCCAGGCTGTCTGGATCGAAGCCCTGGCACTGCTACTTACTCACAGGGTGATCCTGAACTCCCTCATTTTCTCATCTGTAGTGGGGTAACAACAGTAGTGGTCTAACAAAGTGTTCTAAGACTCAATTTTAATGCCTTGCAGTATGCTTAGAAGAGTGCTTAGCAAAACAGTAGGCAGGTTCTAGGTAACTGCCCTTGTATTTATGAAGTGCTCGGTGTATTTCTAGCTGCTATACCAAGCATATCCCATGTGTTCACTTCTTTTGGCCCCTACAGCTTCATAAAATAGTGCTTGCATTTCCTTCCATTTCCCAGGTGAGAGAAATGGGGCTTGGAAAGGTTGACTTGCTCAAGATCACAGACTGAGTAGGTGACAAAGTTAGGATTCAAACTTTAAGGCCAGAGCTCATAAATCCTGTGCTACTTACCTTCCTGGGACTTTCCTTCTTTGTAAAAGCACAAATTTCCCCCATTGCCCCCTGAGAATCTAGATGCTAGAATCTTCTAGACTCATTTTTGACTAATGTGACTGTCAAGCTAACATTAATCAACACAATTCTGGGCCAGGGATTTACTTCACTGGTTCTGCCACCTGCCTCGAAAGCACAAGGTCCTGAGTTCAATCCCTGGTACCAAAAAAACAAAACAAAACAAAAACAAAACACAATTCCTTTCTGAGAGGGCTCTGGAGCCTCCTGTCTGGAATACCGGGTGTTCCTCCGCCAGCCTCTCCTGCAGATCCCGGGAGTGCCCCCTGGTGAAGGTCTCAGCCCCTCTCTCACTCCTGCACAGGGATCCTGGGGCCTTTGCCCTCCTCCTCCTGTGCAGGGCCCAGGGCCCATGTTTTCCAGGAAGTTTTGTGAACAGCTCAATGCTGGCCCTGCCTGTGGAGAAGCTGAGCCCCCAGACTGGGCTTCAGAGTACCTGTGACCATGAGCCTGGGTCTTTAGTGGGAAGACAGAAGGAGCAACCCCACTCTTACTGGCTCCCAAGAACTGTGGTGGTTACATGGGAGAGGCTGGAGAGGGGAAGACAGAATCTATGGTCAGAGCCTCAGACCCTGTACCCTCCTGGGTCAAGCTGAGCTGGTGCCCACAGACTACGCAGAGGAACATCCCAGAGCTTGCTGCCCTGCCAGCAGAGCTCCTGCCACTGTGTGGGCTCTGGGCACCCATTCCAAAAGAAGAGAGGTGCTGAAGCATCTGCTGGGGTCCTCACTACAAGACCAGAATTGAAGCCTGGGAGTCATGGACCCAGTCTTAGGGACCCAGTCCTAGGAACACTGTCCAGAAGTGAGGTGCCTCCCAGGTGTGGGGCAGACTCAGGCTCCCAAATCCTGGACCTTGGGCCTTTGTTTCATCACTGAGACTGGACCCAGAGCAGACAGAGGGAGGAAGGGAAAGGGTACCCAGCCTTCAGCAAGGAGATGAACTGGAAGAGATGTATTCCAGAAAACCCCAACGCTGGCCATTCTGGGATGGGGGACTCCTGATGGGAGGCAGAGATGGAGCTGAGGCTGGCTGACCCTTCCACCTCCTGCAGCCTCCATTTCCCCCAGAACCCCATCAGGACATTTCCACTCATGGCTGATATAGGGATGGGTCCTCCTGACCTCAGGTTGGGGCAATAGCCATTGTCCTTCAATGGGGGTTCCTCTTTATCTCCCCTAGGTTCCTTGGGGTACAGTCTACCCCAACCACATCTTTTCCAGTCTGGAGCTGCTTGTCTGAATGCAGCTCAGGCCTGGATCTCAGGACCAAGGCAAGAAGAAGCCTATCGAGGGCCATGAATGAGGCAGAGGACCTTGGGCAGTGACCTTGGTGTATTTGACCTGCTCGTGGCAACTGTCTGGAGCATCAGGGGACATCTGAGGAGCCAGTCCTGTTGGCCTTGGTCTCTGGCAAAAGAAGAGGAGTCTGGGCTGAGAGCAAGTGCATGGCAGGTGGGCAAGCAGTTTACCCTTGGGCCTCATAAGTAACTGGCAGTCCAGGGGACTTGGGCTCCCTGAGATCCCGAGCACATGGGGCGAACCTGGGGCTCAGGTCAGATCCGGAAGTCCACTGCCTGGGCCTGGTGGGTCTCCACTGAGACAGAAGGCTTTGGGGAAAGGGAGGGGCCCCTAGGGCTACTGCCTGGTCTCCCATGGTAAAGAAGGGAGGCTCTGCTGACCAGGCTCTGCACCCCAAGCCCTAGTTTCTATGGGTGTTGCTCCCCAAGCTCAGACACCCCTGCCACGCAGAGAACCACCATGATTTCAGCTGTGTGAAGCCTCTCAGAACACTCTGTTCCCTGACCCTCCATTCTGTCCCATGGGCTCAGCAGATGCTGTTACCTTGTGCAGATGGCCAGGTGATCTCTTAGGTGACAGGTTTTCCATGCCCAGTTCCCACCAAGATACCAGCTTTCTAGCCAGGCGACAGTGAATGTCCTGACCAACTTCGAATCTGCTAGCCTCACAGGTGCCACAATCCTATAAACAGGTTGGACTCCACCCCTACATCACTTCTCCTCTTCCTCAAGAGGCTGGGTCAACCAGCATCTCCAGAAACCTCTCCCAGGGCCCCAGGGCCCTGGCACACTTCCAGGCCTGTACTGTCAGGACAGATCCAGCCATGGCAGGTGGACACATCCCAAGATCAGTGGCAGGAAGCCAGTAGCTCTAGACTGAGGACAGAGGATTGGGTACCAGGCAAAGCTGAGGAGAGCCCTGTGGTCCAGCCCCATCTGTGTCAGGCCAGCCCCCAAGAGAGGAGCACCTGAAACTCAGCAGGAGGCCTGACCCCTTGGCTGCTCCCTGAAGCCAGGAACCCAGGTTACAGTAATGAGAGCAGTGTGTCCTGCTCACCTGCTGCAAAGGAGTCTGGACCCCTCTGCTTACAGGCTCCCCTGTCCACCCCAGCCACACCCTCCTGTGCAGCAGAGCCTGGGAATCTGAGGGACTACTACTAGAAGTGAATGGCAGATTTGGTAAAAAAAGAAAGACAAAGGACACCAATCTGAAAACCCTGATTATGAACATTAGAGAAGAAAACTGTGAAGCCACCAAACTATTCAGTGTACACATGGCCCTAAATGTTGTCTCGTAATGACACAAATTCAGTTGTTTTACTGACAGTTCATCACAGAACTGAACAATGATGATTTGTTTTCTGAAGCAAATGAAACTAGATTAATGTCGAATTATTACAAATAAGTCTGAAATGTGTTATTACAGAATCTGCCGAAACAGAACATTGAGACTGGTTTATGAACAAGTAAAAACTGAATGAATGGGAAATACTTCTAACTTGCATGCACCAGATGTAAGTGTAAAATGTAGAAAGCTGCAAAGAATAACCTATTCCAAAGTTAGCCCTAGATGACACAATGCAATGAATCTTCAAAAGCCACCGTGTGCTGCACACCTTACAGCTCAGACTCACCCTGCTGCAAGTGTCTCATAGAGATGGCAGACACTAAGAGTGGGGAGCTGCAGATGGGGAGAGGGCACAGAAGGGTCAAGGTCAGGACAAAGAGACAGACAGGTGGGGTGATCTGGAGAGGCTTGCCCAGCCAGAGGGCTCCAGAGCCGACCTGACCCATGCTGCCAAGCTGAAGGTCTTGGGCACCCATCTGTCCCTGTCTGTATATTTTCCCTTTTGCTGTCTTCCTTTCTTCATCCTCTTTTCTCGAAGTTTGCTCTATGCTCACAGTAAATGGACTTCTGGTTTTCCACTCAGCATTCACAGTTTCTTGAAGTTCTCAAATTTCTTCTGGGCAACCAGCCCTCTCCCTACGCTGTGGCCCCATGGTTTAGGGGTTATTGACTCCACCTCTAGCTTCAAGAATGCATCAGGTGGCCCAAGGCTGGGTCATCAGCTTGTGGAATCACCCTGATTGTGGCGTGGGGTTCACTAGAATCACTACCCACTGGAGAGCCATCAAATCCCGGTGAGCGAAGTTCTGGAAGAGACGTGTTGTTTTTCTGTCTGGACAGAGCCTGGGGGGAGGTGAAATTAGAGCTGCTGAAGCAGCCACCACAAGAGAAGGAACAACCAGGAAATGGAGCCAATAACAACAGTGAGCACTTCTGCCAGGCAGAGGGGCTCGCTGTGGAGCTGAGCAGGCTGCAGCTGCGCCATCCTCTGGCACTTGCATCTCAGGGCTGGAGAGGAGCCCTTGCAAGGGGTTCTTGTGACATAGTTTTAGTAACATTTGCAAAAGTCACCTATTTTATCCACAGCTGGTTAAGACTGTTGTCTTCCCAATTCCTCCATCTCTCTTAGCAATGGATATCTTCAGGATCTGGTTAAGGAGATCCTTCTAATGTCACCTGAGTGAGATAGGTTGATGTAGTCTGCAGTCAGTTTCCATGGAGAGCGAAGCCATTGCTAGATGTGAGGTTTAGGAATACTTTTCAGAAGTACTCCCACCGCCCACTGTGCTGACTCACCTGGCGTTGTGACATAAAAGGACAAGGGCAGACATTACACTGTGGTGTGGACATGACCTTTGGTATCAGAAGAACTGGGTACAGGAAGAGAAACAAACTCTGAAATGTAGAGTCAGAAACCAGTCTGTGGAAAATTCATCCAAACAGACACAAAAAATTGTGACTGGAAGGTTTAGTTTTCATTGGCACCTGATCAAAACAGAAATTCTTTAAAAAACAAAAAGAGTAGAAGGAGAGTGTGTGAGGCCCTGGGTTTGATTTCCCAGCACCAGAAACAAAACAAAATAGAAAGCAGAACTTCTGCCCTGAAAAGGATGTTTTCAGTTATATCTTGAATGTATTTTTTCCTTTATTTGATGGAATTACATTTATCAGCGAGGCATAGTGGTGCATTTATCAGGATTTATCAGCTGGGCATGGTAGTGCATGCCTGTAATCCAAGCACTCTGGAAGACTGAGGCAGGAGGATCACAAATTCCAGCCCAACTCGGGCAATTTAGTAACTTAGCGAGATGCTATCTCAAATTTTAGATAAATAAAAATTTAAGAAAAGGGCTAAGGATATAGCCCAATGCAAAGACCCTGGGCTTAATCCCCAGAGTACCACACACACACAAACACACACACACACACACACACACACACACACACACACGAATTTATCATAATTCTTGCACTGAAAGTAGCTAGCATACCTACAAAGTTTATGAGTGAGAAAAACTTGCTAGAGGTCATGGAAGATTTTATTTTCCAAAAATGGTTGCCCCAAAAAATGGTTGCCAAGAAAAGTAGCCACATCTGCTTTCTATGATCTTCTATAACCTTCTAGAAGCACTTCCTCATCAAGAGGTAGAAGGCAATTCTCCTCTTCAGTCTGGTGGATCTGTGATGGCCTCACAATTTACAGTATGTGGGGAAAGTGATGCCGTTTGACCCCTGAAGTGAGATCATAGGTGGATGCAGCTTCCTTTTTGTGTACCTGGAGCACTCTCACCCTAAGGCCTTTAAGGATCCAGCTCAAGGCCACATGCTGTGAGACTGCCATGCCACAAGGACAGCCCCCAGTCAGCACTGGAGCCAGCAGTCTTAGCCATTCCAGACTTCAAGTGATGTCGGCCACAGCCATTGTCACCCCCAACTTGTGCCTATTCTTAATTTCTGACTCAGAGTCTGTGAGCCGCACTGGGTGGTTGCTGTGTAGAGCCATTTAGGTTTTGGGTGGTCCTTTACATAGCCACAGTAAGTAATTCAGAGGTTTTCCCAATTTGCTAACAATTCTAAAATGTTATATGATATTACCAGTGAAGAAGAAAGAAGTTATCAGTAATTAACTATTATTAACTATCAATAATTTAAAAAATTTTATCAACCAAACTGAAGGAAAGATAGCTATTTGCACTAAAGAAAGCGGTATTACAAAATTGGTGTGGTGTACATGTAGCCTTAAGACTATGAACCCTAACAAGGAAGGAAGAGGGGAAATCGAGAAGGGAATCTGGCTGTTGATTAGTACAAGTACCATGGTGTTTTTTTCATTTTGTTTTGCAATGCTCTGGTATTTTTCAGCTTTTTAAAAATGTGTAATTTATGTGATTTCATTGTTCTAAATAAATACTCACTTTCATGCCTAATTTGGTATCGACCTGTATAAACTTCAGGCTCCATAGAACATAGCCTTTGTGCTGCAATGTTTACAGCATTTTCTATATAGAACATCTTTAATCATCTGCCAAGCTGGGTAAAGCAATTACCTTTATTGTGCTCATTCTACAAGTGAGAAAACTGAGGCAGGAATTGGTTGAAGAATCACCCCACATCACCCAAAAATCTACCCCAAAGGCAGTGCTCTTACCCACACATGCAAGGTGACTTCCCCAGAGACAGAGTGGGCAAGAGGGGCTGCCAGAGAGTCCCTGACCGAGCCTTGCCTGAAGAGGGAGAGCTGGCGCTGAGCTTTCCAGCTGGGTGCCAGCTCCCACCCACTAACTTTAACTCCAGGAGAGAGGCTCAGCGACTCCCCGAGAGCAGCACTCAGTGACAGTGTCACAGAGGAAAAGCAGCAGCTGACAGAGTTGGAAGAGGAGGGGCAGTGACGCCTGGCTGAGTCTCAATTTCAGGCAAATGCCATGAAGCAGACAGGTGGGGGCTGTGTTGCAAGATGGCGCAAGCCAGGGGTGACACATGCTGCCGTGTTCCTATTCACTGTCCAGGCTCAACACACAAGCAGGTCCGTGCACTTGCCTCAGAGGAAGTAGTTACTCACTGTACTGTCAAGTGAGAAAGGACATTTCCTGTCCAGAAAGGTCATCCAGCCCCTACCTCATGCTAGAGCTGCTAGAAGTGATGAGCTTCTCTCTGAGCGAGGGGCAGGAGACCACTTGGCCAAGCCCAGCCGCTGACTTGACAAGGATTTTCTGAGCATCTACTATGTACCAGACAGAGAGCCAGGGAGTAAAACAGGGAGTTTCCGCCTGGCGGCATCCAACCCACCATCTACTCCTTGTGTCTCAGCCTGGGGAGATGCCAATGCCTTGGAACCTGGGATATCACTTGCAGGCCCATGTGGGGACAGGTATCTCATCCAGAGCATTCAAGGAAAATAGCCACAAAAGAGCTGTAAATGGATGTCACCTGGCTAATGCTTCTGTTCAGAGGCAGTGTAGCGGGTGTGTGAGCTTTCGGGTGTGAGGGGGAAGCATGTCTCACAAGCTGTACGCAGCCACCCTCGGTCACAAAGGACTGGGAAATCATAATGAGACTGAACCATTCAGCAGCAACAAAGGATCTTAGAAGGCAATGGAAACATTTTTTGAAAATTATAATAAAAAGTGATTTGCAATTTATTTGTTTGGTTTTGTTTTGGTATCAGGGATCGAACTCGGGTCCTTGTGCTTGCGCAGCAGGTGGCAAAACCACTGAGCTAAATCCCCGGCCCTGCAATTTATAATTTTATTCACAAACAGTCAAAAGCCAGGCATGATGGCGTATGCCTGTAATCCTGGAGGATCACCTCGATTTCGAGGCCAGCCTAGGCTACATAGTGAGTTTAAGGGGAACCTGAACTATACAGCGAGGCCCTGTCACAAACAAAACAAAACAAAAAAGTGAGACTAAACCAGGTGTGGTGGTGTACCCCTGTCATCAGTCACAGTTACTCAGAAGGCTGAGGCAGGAGAAGGATCATGATTCTGAGGTTAGCCTGAGCAACCTAGCAACACCCTGTCCAAAAAAATAGACTAGAATTTGGGCATGTGCAAAAATAAAATATCTCTAGAAATTGTTTTACCTTTTGCATGAGCTACGAATGCAGAGCTTTCTAAACTTCAAAATACCATGTAGCCTGGGCTAAATAGTGAGACCCTGTCTCAAAATAAATAAATACATAAAACAAGTAAATAAGTAATAATAAGTAATGATATAAAGGAAATATTAAAAGGAAGAAAAGGTTGAAGAAGAAAAAATGATGAAACTGATGACTACCTGATATTTTAAGATTTACACTTCTCGTGGAGAGTTTGATTAGCGATAGTAACAGAAAACTAAGCAAATGGAAAAATGAGGCAATTATTAACTCTAAGGAAATCTAAAATTTAAGAATAAAAGAAATATAAAATATACTACACAATCAATAATATAAACAACACATTGATCAAACATTTGTGCTATAACAATATTGGGGTGTTACGAAAGGATAGAGTAATGGCCAGGGATTTAGCTCAGTGGTTCTGCTGCCTGCCTCACAACTGCAAGGACCCGAGTTCGATCCCTGGTACAAGAAAAAAAAACAACAACAACTAAAGGATAGAGTAAGGTAAAGAACTCCGAAACAATCAGGAGATAATAGGAGAAGTATAATAGAAACATGGAGATACATACAGAAATAACGAAAAGGGTTTAAAGCAGTTGCTACTAGATGAGTAGATAGGTCAGAGAACTAATGTTTTTATTACAAGCCTTGTAAAATTGATATAGGGGAACTAAATGTAATTCCCAACCTGCTAGATGTCAGGTACACTGAGTTTGTGTTCTCCAAAGTTGAAGAATGCATTCTAAGGAACAATGGAGGTTAAGAGTAGGAAAACTTTATTGAGAGAGAGAGCTCCTAAGAGACAGGAAAACTGAAAGTGGGTTGCCACCAAGTCCACTTCTGCAAAGAAGTTTTATAGAGCAAAATCACAAGGTGGGTACAACTTGGGTCAAAACTATGATCAACCAATAAGATTATAAGTATAGCTGCTTAGGTAATGTTGATCCAGTGGGGAAGCAGGTCACATAGCAAGGGTAATGGAAAGAACAAGGAACTACTTTATGAAGGGATGGATCTGGGGTCTTGGTCACCCACTGGGGTGACTGATGTCTAGACTTATTGGATCAGGTGATATCATTTATCTTATCCCTTGGGGAGGTATGTAGGCCTGGCCACTCAGTCTTTATCTTGAGGCCTGGCCTTCAACGGATGCGCCTCCAGCCACAGTTACAATGTGTTCTCATCCTCTGCATTGACTCTCTCGAGGGCCTAACCCTGTCTGACCACCTATATATTTCTACCTAACTTAGCTGCCTGTAATAAAGTGATTTGACTTTTCTTAAAATGAGTAATGGGTGGGCCAGAGATTTAGCTCAGTGGTTCCAGCACCTGCCTTGCAAGCGCAAGGTCCTGAGTTTGATCCCCGGCACCAAAAAAAAAAAAAGAGTAATGGGTAACTGTAATAAAAATTAAAATTAAACCGGGCATGGTAGTACACGCCTGGGTTCGAGGCCAGCCTGGGCTCTATAGTGAGTTCAAGGCCAGCCCGAACTATATAGCAAGACTTTGTCTCCAAGAAATTAAAATTAAACTTTTAAAGAAAATTATTTGAAAATGTGGATGTTTTGTCATTAACAATACCCCACTTACAGCACACTTCACAGCTCATTGCCCCTCTACAGGGGTTTCGGGACCCCCTGCTGCAGACCAAAGCTTGGAGTCAGTCAGCTCTTTCCTTCAGCAGCTGCTCCAGGAGGGGTCACAGCCACAGGAACTAGGTGAAGGGCAGCACTAGCTAGCTCCTCAGCTGGTTCTGAGACTTCCTGCTCCCAGTCAGACATTCAACAGGTTCTTAAATGAGACAATGCCACGCTGTGCCTTTTTCCAAATGAAATTTCTTCTTCTGCATTTCCTATTTCCCTAAGTAGCCATAACATCCATCCAGTTGCCAAATGGATTAGCCAGGATTTTTGCAATTACAAGTCTCAGAAACCAAATAACAACTGGCTGAAGAAGAAAAGCAATTCATGGAGTCCCATGAAGTTCATGAGAAGCCCTGGGAAAAGCCTAGCTTCAAATCCTGCCTTCAACATGTACTATTGTGTGACTTGGATGAGATACTTAAATTGCCGAAGATAATAGTGGCACTGGGGCTATGAACTGAATTAACATGGTAAAGTACTCAAAACAGTGGCTAGTGCACAGCTAGTAATAAATACCAGCTATCACAATTATAAGCAATTATTCGGAATCATCTGAAGGCAGAAATATTCATCCTGAACACAGAAAACAAAAGATAAAGAAAAAATATTAAAAGCTCTGAGGAAGAGTGACAACTGGCTTACCAACTCCTGCCAATCAGGCTGGAGCAGGCTTTTCAACAGCGGTAGTAGAAACCAGAACAAAGTGAAATATCTTCCAAACGTTGAGAGGAAAAAACTGTCAGCTGAGAATATTACACACAGACCAAAGATTACTAAGACTAAGTACTAAATGAAGCACTTACCATTTCAACAACATCTGCAGGTATACAACCACAAACCCCAACCAGCCACTTGTAAAGAATTACTCCAGGAAGAAGGAAATAGAACAGAGGATGCCATGCAAAATGTCCTGATAGCTAAGATCATTAAAGATGTGGTAACTTAAAGACTGACTATAAAAATAATGGTCATGGTGATGACTAACATGAAGAATCAGAAATTTAAAGAGCAGAGGAGGATGGGCAGAGCGAGGCCTAGGACCAGCAGGCTACCGCTCTCTTGCAGAGCAAGATGTGGCATGAGGCTTCCGCAGGTCCATTGCCAGTCAGAGAGATAGCTGATTTTCAACTTTCTGTTGGATTCCTTATTGGAAAACAGAAATGACCATTCAAGATCAGATAATTAAGTCCAAGCCAAGAGACTGGCAGAGAAGCTTAAATGGGACTCAGTGGTGAGCGAGATCAGCACTGGCCCAGGGATGATAAATTTCAAAATAAACAGAGGATATTAACAAAGGCAGTGCTACCACAAGCAACTGAAGATGGCTCAAAATATGGATTAAAAAGTGAACTTTTCTCTGGTCTTCCCCAGAGGAAGATCATCGTTGAATTCAGGAAATTTTATAGCAAATCTCAAAGAAGCTTTAGGACATCAAGTAACAAGAATAAATTACCTTGGGAATTGGCGCATGCAGTTTGGGCTTCTGGGGACTGGCTTCCCACTGTTCGGCTATGAAGAGAAACTTCGCTCCAATCCTTTACAGCACCTCTTTGAAGTTTATGTACAAGTTAATAAAGAAGCAGCAGATGATAAAAATATAGCAAAATTGCCACATGAGTTCTTCCAGCGACTGGAACTGGGTGACATGCAAGCACTTTCATGGGGCAAAGATTGCGAGACTTGAGCATTAAAGAGTACATTCAAATTTACAAGTGCCTAGGAATATACTTTGATGACTATTCAGGAGAATCATTTTATCGTGAAAAATCTCAAGAAGTCTTAAAGTTGCTGGACAGTAAAGGACTACTACAAAAAACAATAAAAGGAACTGCTATAGTGGATCTCTCTGGGAATGGTGACCCCTCTTCAATTTGTACTGAAATGCGAAGTGATGGGACTTCTCTCTATGCAACAAGAGACCTTGCAGCTGCTATAGATCGAACGGACAGATATAATTTTGATACAATGATTTATGTGGCAGACACAGGGTGACGAAAGCATTTTCAGCAACGGTTCCAAATGCTGAAGATCATGGGATATGACTGGGCAGAAAGGTGCCAGCATGTGCCCTCTGGAGTAGTGTGGGGAATGAAGACCTGCAGAGATGTCACTTTTCTGGAAGATGTCTTAAATGAGATTCAACTAAAGATGCTACAGAACATGGCTTCCATTAAGACAACTAAAGAACTTGAGAACCCACAGGAGACTGCAGAGAGGGTCAGGCTTGTGGCATTATTATCCAGGACTTCAGAAGTTTGCTCTTATCTGACTATCAGTTCAGCTGGGATCGTGTTTTCCAGAGTGGTGGGGACACAGGAGTCTTCCTGTGGTACATGCATGCTGCCTCCACAGTTTGGAAGAGACTTTTGGTTGTAGTTATCTGAATGACTTCAACACTTCTTGTTTACAAGAGGCACAATCTGTTTCAGTTCTCTAGCATCTTCTCAGGTTTGATGAGGTGCTTCATAGATTGCCTCAGGACCTTCAACCCAGGCACATGGTCAGTTACCTGCTAACTCTTAAGTCATCTTGCAGCTGTGGGACATAAAACACTCCAAATAAAAGATGGTCCTCCTGAAGTGGCTGGGGCCAGACTTCATCTTTTCAAAGCTGTCTGTTATGTCCTAGCCAATGGAATGAAACTTCTTGGAATAACACCTGTATGTAGGATGTGATTTCTCATTAAAAGAGATTAAAATGCTAAGTAAATTCAATTATTTGTTTATAGGTGCTTTAGGGTTCAGATTAGAATATAAACTATTATTTGTGCTAGTATATTTTACTAAGTTTAAGTGACTTATTAATCCTTTTTGGTTTTTGTTTTAATTGAAACAGTCTCCCTGTGTTACATTTGTTACTCAGGCTGGTCTCAAACTCCTGGGCACAAGAAATCCTTTTTCCTCAGCCTCCTGAGTAGCTAAAAGTACAGGTGCACACCATCACACTCAGCTTCCTTAATCTTTCTGCTTACAAGTTATGTGAATTTTATGACCAAAAGGTACTTAATTACATATTTCTAAACTGAAGTCTTTTTAAATTCAAAAAGTTATGGTATAATTCAGGTAAAGGATGACAATTTAAACTCTGGTTTGAGGTTTCTTACTGTGTCATTCTTCCAGAAACTGTGTGCTTATTTGACGGGCAAAATGAGATGGTCCTATGATAACCTATAAACTTTTTTTTTCATGTTAGCCAAGAAAGCAAAATTCCAACTATACAGTAGGGGAAATTTAGCAGTCTAGGTCCAGTCCCAGAGAGAGTTTAATATATAGGGCAAGTTTAATATAAAGAATTATGAACTGTGAAAAAAAATAGCCGCAAGACATAAGAGCCAAAAGAGACTTCATAGGGTCCCTAGATCTGAGAAAGAGTCCCCGAGGAAGGACGATCAGAAAGGCTACCCTGTTGGAGCAGGCGGGTGGGCCCTCCGGGTTAGCCAGGGCAGCACTGGTCTACAGGCGTGGGGCATGTAGCAGGCCACACTCCAGAGTTTAGGAAGCCGGCAGTCAGCAGCTGGGGTGCAGGTGAGCTCAGGAGCAGGGGAGTCTGGCACCCAAGGAGGTAGACACAGGTCCCTCAGACCATGAGGGTTGCGTGGGGCTTCAGAGAGATCCAGACCACTCTCTGCAGTGCCATCAGCAGAGGTGATGTCGGTGTGCAGTGGGGCCTGGACCTGACTCTCTGATGGCCCTCTTGAGAGGCTCAGGCTGCAAGGACCTTGTCTGGGCCCTTGGCCTCAGTGGCTCCTGCCAGCTGCTTTCCCACCATGCCCAGGACCCATCCCCCTGGAAAGGGCAGGGGAATCTTTCTCTCCAACCCCTACATGGGAGAAACATAAAGGACTCTGCGTTCCTCACAGGGCACCAGTGTAG
This sequence comes from Heterocephalus glaber, assembly GCF_000247695.1. Next base: position 9,267,311 of record NW_004624804.1, read on the forward strand.
AAGGGGTGCTGGGAGCCAAGAGGCAGGCAGCGCATGGACTGGCAGAGCACTGACCTTCCGGCCTCTGCAGCTCTGCCCTTGCCACCATCTCACTCTTAGTCTAGGGCCAGCCTCCAGCATCAGGGCCGACCACAGAGAGACACGTTCTGTCCATTCTCGCCTTCAAGGCCCGGCAGCCTCTTAGGGCTTCCTCTCTCCACCCCTTCCACTCCGTCTCCTCTCCGCTCATCTCCCAGTCGAGCACACGATAGACTTGCACTTGCCAGTCCCGTGCAGCCCGAACTCCCACTGCACCTTCCAACTCCCACTGCACCTTCCAACCACAGGGAGGTGGTGATCTGTGAGATTTGGGACAACTCCTTCCAGTTGGCTCCCATGAGGGCCCTTGTCCCAGCCCAGGGAAGGGCTGAGACCAGAGGACTGGTTGCTCCCGCCACACACCAGCCACGCTTGCCCTGGCCATGTGGCAGCAGCATCCCCAGCCTGGGTCAGGCTGCTCTGCACGCACCCACCAGGGAGTGGAATATGATGAGGACCAGGTCATTTTGGACCAGATGGGTAGCTTCCCAGCTGGGAGCATTAGTATCAAGTGTAAAATAATAATCGCCAGAGCTGAGGCCACCCGCCCTCGGGCCACCATGCTCAGCATGGTCCACACGTAGTGCTAGTTAATCTTTTCCAGGGTGGCTGAGGCAGGAAGATTGCAAGTTTGAGCCCAGCCTGGGCCATGTAGTCGCTTAACGAGACCCTGTCTCAAAATTTAAAAATAGAAAATAAAACGCCGAGCACGTAGTTCACTGTGAAGGCCCTGGGTTCAATCTCCAGTACTGGAAAAAAAAGGTAAACACAAAACTCCAAAAGACAGGTAGAAGGCACAGGCGAAGATCCTATCCATGAACTGGAAAATAATTCAATCATGCTAAGAAAATCCTCCAGAACACAGCACAGTGAAAAGATAGAATGCGCGAAAGGCAAGTTAGGTGTCGGGAGCAATTCTACATAATCTGTGGGGAAAATCACTTGATTAGGCCTAGTTTTCCTGCCCACAGGCCAGCTATGGTATGTTGAGACACCGCTCCAGTTTACATTTGTAACCTTTTACATTTGTTACTCTCTGGATGTACTGAACTCTCTGCCCTGATCATCTGTTACACTTGTTTCTCCTGATGCGCAGAATAAAGGTGTGGCAAGCTCAGGGGGTTTTGTCTTTGCTGCCCAGAACAGCACTGATCGGGCCCAAAGCTTAGCTTCTTCTCTAAGACTTATTTCTTCTATCTTTCCTGTCTAATAAATTAATCCACCTTGTGCTGCCGTGGCTAGCAGAAGATGAGGACTTGCTACAGAGGTTCTAGTAATGTCCCCTCTCCCTGTCCCCTATAGTTAAGGAATATAGAGCGATGATTTGGATATTCATATTTCCATGTAGTAGGAATTCCAGAAAGAGACAATGAAGAGCAGATAATTTCTTAGAGCCTCAAAAAGTACCCTGCGGCACATCCTAAGTGGATGCGCATGGACACACAGAAAGCACAAACGAGATCAATAGGAGGGACGTCAGGGTCCTAGAGACAGAATGTGTGACCCTCAGGGCACCAGAAGGGTGAGGACAGGAAGGGACAGCTGTGTCAGTGCTGTGGCTCTCCAGAGCTTCAGCTTGGGAAATGATACCCAGTGTGAGGCATTAAGGAGATGGAAACTTAAATCTGACCCCAGCATTGTGACTGAAACCAGAGAAGATCATTGAGTGAAACCCCCAACGTGGAATCCTGGTGGCTTTATAAGGAGAGACCAGGAAGACACACATACACACATGTCCCTGTGTCTCACTGTGTGACCCTCTGCACCACACCCCCTCCCTAGGACTCTGCCAGCAAGATGGCCGTCACTGGTGGGGTAGCCTGAATCATGGGTACCTCCACAATCATGAACCAAAATAAACCTCTTTTCTTTATAAAGTAGCCCACTTCCATTATTGCCTGACACCAGTGAAAACCAGAATAATACAATTAGAAAGCAGGAAAGGGACAGGGGAAAAGAAGCACAGCAAACAGAAAACAAGTGATCTCAAGACTCAGACTGACTTTGAAACTCCTGCAAAGTCTGGAACCAAATGATGGTAATACAAATGGAGAGGGGAGGTGCAGCTTTTACAGGTTCTTAGAGGCCTGGAGTTATCCCCGAATAATCCCAGCAGTGTTTAGGGAGCCAGAGAAGAGAGGGAAGATGAAATGACAGAGGTCCTGAGATGCCAGTGGGTGGCAGGAAAAGCCAGAGGCGGCTTTGGGCACCAACCAAAGCCAGATGATGGACAGGCAAAGGGATGCCCGGGCCTGCTGCAGAAGCCCAGGCCAGGTCCAGGTGGGTACCATGTGGTGGGTGAGGAGTGTGCCCTACAGTGGATCAGCAGAGCCGGCTCCCTGGGGGTGCAGCCAGTGAGGCCCACCTCTGAGTCAGATGGTGAAGAGCCAGGGAGACTCACAAACCCCACAAATCAGCCAAAGCCCATCTCAAAATCAACCCACATGCCTCTCCCCAACCCCTGCCCAAATAGACAGAAGCCACTGTCCTCTGCTCTCAAGGAAGCCAGGCACAGCCTGATGCCACAGGGTGGAGCACCAGAGACAGTGTCAAGGCTTTAAGTGGTGAGCTCTCAACTCAGGGAGCACCAAGGCCTAAAAACTAAGACTCTAATAAACAAATCACTGATGGGGCAGGGAGAGCCTTTTATAGAGACTGGGGTGGGGTTTGTAGGGGCAGAGGCGGGGTTGAGTGAGGTAGTGACTAGGGAGTGGAGGAGCCGGTGATGTCACTAGGTGGTAGAGGTGAGCGAGTATTAGGTTACTTCCTGGGTGGGAACAGGGGCATGCTGGGAAGAAGGGTTTGTTCTTTGGTGGGAGCAGCCATCTTGGCGTGATGTCACACAGGGGAGGGGGCAAGGCACCATCGGAAGAGGGCAGCTACGATACCTAATAGCTGCTGAGGTGGTGGGAGACCTACCATTGACCAAACAAATACTTTAGTATATACAAGTATCTATAAATATTTCTAGATATAATCCATATCTATATGAGTTAGTCAGCTTTCTGTCACTACGGCAATTACCTGAGATAATCAACTTGCAGAGAAAAGCTTTATTTTGGCTCATGGTGTCGGAGGTCCCAGTCCATGGCCGGGTAGCCTGTTGTTTTGAGCAAGGAGGAACATCACAGTGGGAGCAGGTGGTAGGACACAACCACTCACCTCACTGCTCACCTTTTGCCAGGAGCAAAAGAAAGGACAAGGAAGAGACTGAGGGTCCATTATCCAGGTCAAGAGCACATCTCCCATGACCCGGAGACTTTCCACTAGGCCCCAGCCCAGGTGCTGTTGGGGCCCAGGTCTTCAGCACCAGGGCAGGACAGGGTGAGGAGAACAAGGCTGGAGAGGGGTTGGCCAAGACAGATCTTCTCTTCAGGTCTGAAATCCTCCCACACTGGAGAGGCTCGCAGTATGCGGAGGGTCCCCAAATGGGCCAGGAATTGTGGGACAGCAGAAGAGAGGGAAACAGGTGTGCACAGGTCATCAGCAGCTTTGTCTGTAAGAGGCAGAACCCAGTCTGCTATCAATGGACAGGTTCTCACTCCCCCGCCACTGGTAAATAGGTGCTCCCTCCAGTGTGGCCTGTTAACCCCTGGGAGCAGTGGGACTGTATTTCCACGAGGCATCGGCTGCACAAGTGACCACAGAATGTGGCCCGAGTTTAGAGAGCAGAGCACTATGCAAACCCAGCTGGGGCCTGGTCAGGACAGGTCATACCACCAGGTCATACCACCAGCCAGGTCATACCACCAGCATCAGGAGGCTGAGGAGGGAAGGCCGTGAGCTCAGAGGAGGGTCAGGGGACCAGAAGGTGAAGGAGAGTCAGAAGCAGGACATGGAGTCACCGACACAGGCTGGCGAGCCACATGGCCCTCTTTATTCTTGACAGCGCAAAATCCAGCTCAGCAGGCAGAGTTCCAATGCCACTACAGAAAGCATGGCAGCTGCATTTCAGTGCTCACCGAGAGAAGGCACCTCACACCTCAGTGAGGCTCTGAGCACCTGCACCAAGGGCCTTCTGGGTCCGTGAGGGCCTTGTGGTGACACTGCCCTCTTTGGCCCTGCATCCCTAGAGCCCCAGAGGGATGTACTGCCCCATCTTCTCCAAGAAACACAAGAGAAGGCCTTGTCCCGAAGCCAAGCTGCAGGTCTGCAAGACTTTCTGGGCCTGGAAGACTTCAGGGCAGGTGCTGGAGATGGAGAAGCAGAAGAGCCCACCACTTCCTGTTCAGCAGGCACTGGCTTTGAGCCCTGCATCTCCCCTCTGTCCTGTAGTCCCACCTGCTCAGGCCTGGGCCCTCGCCGCAGTCTGCCGCCGCTGCAGAGCCAGCTGGAGGGCAAGCCTCACGGTCTCTGCATTGTTCAGAATGGTGTAGCGGTTCAGGGCCACCAGGCGGTCAAACTCTTTGGGCTCATAGGTGAAGTTCATCATGCCATAGGGGGTGTCTGGCCCGTTGATGACAAAGTCCCCAAAGGCTTTCTCCGCAGCTGTTCGCCGCTCCACACCTGGTGGGGGGCAGGCTGCAGCACTCTGGAACTTCCAGCCAGCTGCAGCCCTAGGCCCCTCCCACATCTCAGCCCTCAGGCCCATCTGGAGGAGATGACCCACATGCACAACCAGGGCCAGGAAATAGGGGACAGCAAGTGGCATTCGGCTCAGGCCCCCCAGAAGGCACACTCTGACACTATCCAGGATAGCACCCCAGCACTACCAGCCTGCTTCTCTCACCTGGGGCCAGGTGTGTGCGGAAGGTGCGGTTGACAAGTGGGAAGTGCAGCACGATGGGGGCCTGAGGGTCCTCAGCCTCAGCAAATAGATAGCACTCACAGGGCTTAGCCACGTCCTCGGGGCCCACCTCGATCCTGGGGAAGGGGAGTCCTCGGTCCAGGCAGTACTGCTCTGTCATCTGTAAGACCTGGGCAGGGATGGGAGCTACTGGCCCTGCCTTCCTCCACCCTGGACTCTCACAGACCTGGCTTCACACTGGCTCTGCCTCTGCATAGGCAGGTGACTATGGCCACATGCCTCACTCATCAGACACAGACAGGGAGATCAGGGAGAACAGGAGATCAGCCATAACCAGGGCCCTAGAGCCCCTCCCACTGCTACTCCTCCTCATGACAGCCTTTCCTCTGACCCCACTCTGCTCCCTGTTGGGGGCCCCCTGCAATCTCATGAGGTTGACACAGTGGCTGCCAGGTCAGCGCTGGACAAGCCTTTATCAGCTTCCAATCCCGGGTACTCACTGGCCCAGGAGGACCAGGAGAATGGAGGAAGGGCTGGTCCAGCACCATGACCAGAATCTACACTGAGTGGCACGGTCAGTGCCTGACAGAGTTGGAAGGAGTCACTGCTGAAGTCTCCCTGAAGGGACCTGATGGCCCTGTTGTTACCATAGTGACAAAGGACAGCAGGACCAGATGGGATTGAGGAATCCTATCACAAATGGGCAGATCTGAAGAGTGGCTGGAAGACGTGAAAGGACTCTGTCCAGCCTCTTGTGCCTACGGCCCCCCATCCTCCCAGAAACTCTTCCACCTGGGAGACTTGGACAGACAACAGCAACCGGAAGGCACTGGCCACAGAGCAGAATCCAGGCCAGCCAGAAGGGTGACCCCAAACATTAGGCCTGGACCCTTGGCAGAGTTCCCCACTCCCCACCCCCTGTACCTCAAAAGGGGCTTCCAGGGAGTAGTCAAAGGACAGAATGAGGTCCACCGCCCGCTGGGGCAGCAGGGTTAGCGGGAAGGGAGAGTTGATGGCAAAGCCTCCGTCCACCAGGCACAGGCCGTCCCGCATGGGTGTGAGCTGGTTGGGGAGGGCGTCCGGGTGTGTGCCTGCAAGTCATGCAGATCATGTGGCGGCTTCCCAGCGTCTCCTCTCCCTGCGTTCTCCCTGCAGACCCCCAGCCTGGGCTCTCCCACTTCTGGCACAGGGATAGAGTCTCCCCATCAGCATCCACAGGTACCGCCGCAGGCACACCCACAGCAGTGCTGGCCCAGTGGCCAGGGGCAGGAGGCCAGCCCACAGCCGAGGCAGTCCCCACCTTTCCAAGCCACGAAGTCCCTGCAGGCTGCATAGTCCTTGTGCAGGCAGAGGCCCCGCATGAAGTTAAAGTTCTGGGTGGAAGCAAAGCGGGAGGTAAACATGTCCAGCACAGCCTGTGAGAAGGGCCCCTGCGGGGTGAAGAGCCTGGTGCGCAGCCATGAGGGGTCATGAGGCTGGGACTGTGGGCACTCATCTAGGTGGGGTGGGAGTGAAATACAGTGAGCAGGGAACGCCTCAGGGAAGCCCCCCACACACTGTGCTCCCCCTGCACCTCTCCTCCTCCTCCTCTAGACCTCAACCACGCCTCACAGAATCTCCTTTTTAAAAAAATATTAAAGATGTAGGAGCTGGGCTTGGTGGCACACACCTGTAATCCCAGCACTCAGGAGGCTAAGGCAGGAGGATCGAATATTCCAGGCCAGCTAGGCAACACAGTGAGTTCAAGGCTGGCCTGGACTACACAGCAAGACCTTGTCTCAGAAAGTCAAGAAAGGGGAAGAAAAGAGGGAAAATGAAAGAGAAAGAAAAGGGAAATGAAAACAAAAATGAAAGAAAAGAAACTAAGGCGCTTCCTCCTTCAAACAGGAGTGGCTCAAAAGACGGTATTTTGCTGGGTTCTGAGCTTCCCAATGTATTACAGTTTAATGAACTACAGTAGGATACTTAATTATATTAAGGAATCATTAAAATTCTTAGATTTGCCAATGGCGACGGGGGTTATGTTTTTCTATGCTCCCAGCACAGAATTCCTTTCAAAGCATCTGTCACATTTTGGAAGTGGCCCATGACACTATTTAATAAAGAACTGCTCTTCCCCACTTTGGTTGCCTATACAACTTGAGGGAGGCACAGGGGGATGGGCCTGAACTGGCGCTGAGCTCACAGCCTGCTTGGAAGGGGGAGGTGGCCATAGAAAGAGGTAAAGGATCATAACAACACGAAGTGGCCTGCAGTCCTCAGGGACCATGCTGTTAAGTCCCAATCAGCCTAAAGGGGGGAGTGGGAACGACAGATATCCGAACTATGTCTTAAGAGAGCAGTGAAAGTTACCAGGAAAGGAAGGTGAGAAGGGTGATCTGTGCAGCTGGGCTCTCACAGGCCTGTCAAGAACCAAGCTGAAGGGTGGCCCAAATAGGGTGAGAACATCCGGAGCCTTAACTGAATGATCTAACTGGAGCCACGATGGAGAACTTGGATGTGGGCCTCCACTGTGCCAGGCATTTGGAGACTCTAAGCTACAGAGAGTCTCCTCAGGACAGCTGAGTCCTTCACCAGCCCCTCTCCCATCCTTCCTCTCTCTGCCAGGACCCCAGTGTTGGCAAGTGAGCACGGTTTGGGGGTCTCTGCCCTTACCGGTGATGTTCACGCTGCCTCTGTGCCAGTCCAAGAAGCCCAGCCCCGAGCCAGCGGTCTTCAGGAAGATCTCGTCCAGGCTGGCTGCAAAGGCGCTGCCCCACATACCTGAGCAGACAGGCAGAGCCCCTAACGTCAGGGCCTGGCCACAACACTTCCTGTGCCAGCCTTCGGGCCTACATTCACCTTGCAGGTAGCAGATGCGAGGCTCAGGCCGGAGTTCCAGCAGTCGCCCCATGAAGAACTCGGAGCCCAAGAGCTTGGTGGGAACATAAGCTCCATACTTGGGGAAGCCGACCTCATACGGAGTAAATTCACACCACTCTGGGGGCCCAAATGAAGGCAAAATCACGAGAGGCTTCCCACCAGGGCCCTCCTGCTGGAACAGGAAACTTGTCACGCCAAGGACAGGAGGCAGCAACCCCTGTGCTCTAAGGCCCCCATCTGCAGCCACCTCCACCTGGACCTGAGGTCTGACCTCAACCACCTCCTGCCAACCATCCCTTCCATATCTTTCCTCGTCTCGGCCCCAGGCACCTGCAAAGTCTTCCCCACTCAGGTTGGTGCGGACGTTGATGCCGGCGTAGATAGGGTAAGGGTTTTGACCCTGGCTGACTGCCTCCTGCTGGTCAGACAGCTTGGCAGGATTTTCCTGGGCAGGAGAGAAGGGGGGCAGCTTGAACTCTGGGGAGTTGCCCTACCCTATCCCCATGGTCTTGGGTCAGGACCCTGGAGGATGTGGTGAGTCCATAAGAGACCCTGAGCTGTCAAGGCCACGGCTGCAGGGGCAGCTCTCTGAGGGATAAGCTGCAGCAGAGTAAGGCCACTTGGTTTTTACTGTTCCAGGGTCTCTGGGGACACCATCCCCCCATTTTCCCTCCAAGAAAGTGTATCAGAATTCACAGGAGTTAGGCAGACATAGTAAAAGAGTCCTTGAAAAACTGGTCTCATTTATCTAAGAAAGTGTTGCTTCTTTACTTAGAAATGAGAAGTCACTGGTGACCCACAACTGAGAGCCCTGCAGTTCTGAACCTTACTGCGGAAGACTGGCTGGGCCTGCATTTCTAGAAGTAGCACTGGTGGCATGGGTCAGGATGCCGCTGGCCAGTGAGACCGACCGACACCAGTTCTGGAAGGAGAGTTCAGGCACGGGTGTTTTGATGGAAGGGAGGGGAAAGGAAGAGGAAGGAAAGAGGATCAAGAGATGCAATATGTACATGTGCCCATTCCTCTCGAAGAAAGTTTTTATTATGTATCACAAACACATTCTAATATAAAAAGGGAAGAAAAACACGAAAAGCTGTGCAGGAGATCCTACTATGCAGAAAGCTGAGAACTGTGGCTGGCTCCTCTTCCCCAGGGTTCAGAGCCCAAAAGGTGAAGCAGTGTCAGCTCACCCTGGTGCCTCCCTTTCCCCCGGGGCAGCTCAGCCCTCCAGGACAGCTTTGCAAGTCTCCTATTTTAGCCGGAGGAATGAGGCAGAAATGGGAAACTGGGGCTGTGGAAAGGGTAGAGAGGGTATCACTGCTGCTCGTCTCTCACCTCCTGGTTCAGAAAATACTCGATGAGGAGCCCCCAGAGGTCAATGAGGGACGCCCCATGGCCGCTGCTCTCCCTCTCCTGGGCCCCCAGCTCCTGAGCATAGTATTGCAACTGCTCCATGGACATTGCCCCCATCTTACTGCTGCAGACCCGAGCCCGAGCACGTGCAATGGCGCCCTGCAAGGCCATGCAGGACCAAGCTGGGTCCTTGTAGAGTGTGGAGATGCACCTGGGAGGAGAGAAGGGAGCACAGCCGGGGAATGAGAGGCGCAGGGGGCTGAGGAACTCCTCCCTACCACACACACTTGCACCTGCTGCCCTGCACGCTGACCCCTGACCCCCACGGAAGCAGGCACCCAGACCCACCTCCAAGGTTCCATCAGATCTCCAGGTTACACGTATTGCCCTTCAGGACTTGCATTCCCTCTGCACCCTGCCCCACTTACCAGGTGGACCCAGAGACCCCGCTCAGGTAGGTCACAGCATCCAGGAGGCCAAGCTCCTGCAGCCCCACCAGGTTGCCGTACAGGGAAGACATGGCTCGAGTTCCACCCCCAGAGCCCAGCACAGACACCACAGGGACCTGGGCACAGCAATGATGACAGCCGCTTACACTTGCACACTATTGCCTATCCCTGCCAGATATTGTTATAAAAGCCTTATGCATATCTCTGATTGAATCCTCACAGCAACCTAAGACCCCTGTTTTACAGATAAGGAAACTGAGCCATGGGAAAGTTACTCAAGATTATAATGTTAGTAAGTGATGAGCTATCAAACATAAGCAGTATATTTCGATCCCCAGCACCAAAAAAACAAAACAAAACAAAACATAAGCAGTATAACTCCAGAGATGGCTCTCAACCATTGTTGCAAGACCATGTATTTGATTCACCAAAAACCCTTTGTTTTGGTGAATGGCTACTTTGGACTGGATCATTTGGGAGGTGCCATCCTGTGTGTGGCAGGACATTTAGCGACACTCTTGGCCTTTACTCAGTGGGTGCCTATAGCCTCCCTCTGCTTCCCCCACCCCAGCTGTTAGCATAAAACATACTCTAGACACTGACAAATATCCCCTCGGAAGTGGGGGACAAAACTGTCCCAGCTGAGAACCCCTGAGCTAAATGAAGAGCAGTTAGCAGCCCAGACATGAGAGGTGCTCAAAAGTTGGGGTCCTCCTGAGGGTCAAAGAAGCCTAACAGGACCAGATTTGAAGGCTTTTAGCTGATCAGCTTTCCCACGGAGGGCTGCCTCCTTGCACCCAGACTTTTGGGTCCTCTGCCCTCTCCTTTTCTTCTGTATTACAGAATGCTCCCTGGGAGCCCTGTTGTTTCAGGGAGCTGAACAAGACAGCAGATTCAGCACCGAGTGAGTGCGTGCTGACTGGATGAGCAATCCAGGCCTGCAGCTTGCAGGTGCTCTGAGGACACTGCTGCCAGGGTTAGCACCAGCTTGTTCCTGGCCCCACGCAGGCACCTCTCGGCATCTCCTCCTCCTGCCTCCTGGCCACAGACTGTGTTTTTGCCCAGGGATCCCACAGGCCAAAAATCCCATCTACTTCCAAATCCCTTTGGGCACGATTAGGGACTTTGTGTCCTCTCCAAACTCATCTGTTGAAGCCCCAAGCCCCAGTGTGACTGTTTTGGGGGGTAGAGCCTATAAGGAAGTAATGAACATCAAGTGCTGTAATAGGGTAGGGCCTTGATCTCATAAGACCAGTGTCCTTATCAGAAAAGAGACACCGGAGAACTTCCCTCTCCTCACACCGCAGACATGAGGAGAAGCCAGGTGAGGTGACAGTAAGCAGTGGCATCTACAGGCCAGGAGGAGAGGCCTCATCAGAAACCCACTCTGCCAGCACCATGACCTTGGGCTTCCGGCCTCCAGAATGGGGAGAAGATAAACGTCCGCTGCCGAGGCCACCTGGCCTGTGATGCTCTGTCATGGCGGCCCACGCCGACACCCGCCCCTTGCCCGGGCCAGGGCAGGGCCCTGACTCTCCTCGGCAGGCCTGTCTCAAACAGGTCTGCTCGCTTCCTCCTCTGCTCCCCATGCTTCCTCCAGGCTTCCTGTCACCTCTTGCCACACACTTCCCCTTGGGGGATGGGCTGGACTTGGTCCCAGCAACCTCCTTCCCATACCTGGTCACCGTGAGGAGCCTCACTCAACCCCAGCACCTGCTGCAGGGCCTGGGCCACCACTGCTTTCCTCTTGACCAGGAACTTCCGCTCACCATCACAGAGGTCAAAGCCCAGGCGCAAGTCCAGGTCCCCAGAGCTGCCTCGGAGGGACAGGGTGGGACACTAGGTGATGCTCAGTAGAGGGGGACCTCAGCCCAGCCCAGTTTTCACAGGTGCAGACCCCACTCTTTGGACCCCTGCAGAGAGACCCCAGGGAGAGGAGAGGACCTCCATGGCCTGAGCCCAGAGCACACTTCCCGCCCAGCCCCCAGAGGTCCCCCACCAGAAGCCCACCTCACCTCATTTCTGCCTTCACCCACAGAGCCACCTCCTGGCCCTAAAAGAGAGCAGCCCCACCCCTGAGCGTGCAGAGCTGGATCCTTCCAGGGAAACCACCTCCCGCGATGGCCCGTACTGCTTCCCCTCTGGCCCAATGGCTGAGGCCCCGGGGAATGATCCTGCCCGCCCCCACCTCTCTTGGTGGTCACATGTCAGACAGGGGTCCCTGGCACCTAAAGAGAGCCTTACCTCCCCCAGGCCCACGAGGCGCCGCTCCTCCCGGCCCAGGGGCAGAGAGGAAAGCAGGAAGCTGCCCTGGCCCAGCTTGCTGGTCTGAGGCTCCAACTCAGCCCTCGGGCCGCTCTGCAGAGAGGACCCCCAAGGAGCAACCCAGAATGAGCGAAAAGGTGCCTCGGGGCCCCTGGGCTGGAGAGCTCCACCGTCCCTCCCACCCTCGGCTGGGCCGCTCACCTGTAGAACCCTGAGCTTCTCTTTCAGCTCCACGTCCAGCCAGGAGCTCAGCACAGGGTTCACATGGAAGGTGAAGGTTGGCGAGAGGCCTGGCTCCTCAGGCCACTGCAGGGGCAAGAGCTGCGGCTTCTCGTAGGCCCCAGGCACTGCCAGTTCCACCTGCCTGGAGCCTGAGGGCAGAAGGCCCAGAGAGGGGCAAAGCAGAGGCTGTGTGGGCTGAGGACAGCAGTACCCAGGACAGCAACAGCCCCGGACAGGAACCTACAGCTCTTATCTCCCTGCTCACTCTGGGACTCAGAACAAAGCAAACACTGAGGAGGTTCTTGGGGTCAGAAATGGCGCCCCCAGAAGAGGGGGTGGGAAACACACAAATACCTAGGGAAGGAGGAAGGCAGGGAGAGGAGTAGAAACAGGCTGTTCCAGTAGCCTATGGGGCTGGTGATTTTGAAATTGTATCAATGCGTAATATAGAACTATGTGCAATTAATCATCTATTCATTACATTAATCACAGTTTCCAACTGGCAGTCTCCTCTGTCTCTTGTCCCCATTCAAGCTCTGCGCTCATTTCCTAAGGCGGTTTATGGCCAGGAAGAAAACAAGTGTTTCCTAAACAAGGAAGACCTCAGGGGAATGCAGGGAGCTGGCAGAGAAGGTCAAAGGCAGAACGGGATCCGTGGGTGCCTAGAGAATTCCACTGAGGACAAGCAGGGGAAGGTGGCCCATGCTAGAGGACAGTACACATCCTGGGGAGAAGCAAGGAACCAGGCCTGTGTGCTGGTGAGGAACAGAGGACACCCTGCCCTGCTTCCCAGCAGCTTTTGAGGCCAGGACAGGCCCCAGAGAGAAAAGGCTGCAAATGGGATCCAGGCAGAGGGGACCATGACAGCCTCCCAGCAGACTCTCAGGCTCCAAACAGCACAGGAGCAACAGTGACCTGAAGAGCCCAGAGCGGCAGCCTCCTCTGGGGAGATCTAGATGGAGCCCCGCTCCCTGCAGCCCCTCCTCGAACTGCCTGAGACCAGAGACTTGGCAGAAGCCTGGGACGGGGAGTGGGGAAAGGCGGGCAAGTGGGGACCCAGCGTCAGGAGGAAATCAGCAGACTGTGGAGGAGGGCAGGCCACACAGCGGACACTCCTGGGCTTGGGCTTGGCTCCCGCTTAGGTGCTTCCTGGAGCCTTGGTCGCGTGAAGTAAACGGTCAGTGACTGCACCAACCCAAGGGGCTCTGGGAGGGTTACAAGACCAAACAGACGGGAGTGCCGACACAGTGCTCCACAGCATCGGGGCAGTGCTCAGCCCACAGGCTCAAGCTCGGCCTAGGGAGGCGGCATGGCCATCACGTGGCTTCGGTCACCCCACATCCAGTCCCGCCTCCTGAGTGGTCACCCTCGGCGGCAGGCTGCACCAATAGCCCCACTTCCCTCACGTGGTATCCCACACTGTGCCATGTGACCTCGGCTCTCCCACTAAAGAAGCTGACTACACTCTGTGTCCCCCCAGTTGGAGTTCAACCACGTGACTTGCTGGGGCCACTAACATACGAGTGGCCAAGATGTGACCAAAGGCTTGAAAAGTGCTTGCTCAGTTGGGTTTGCTCTCTTTCGCCTCTGCTGAGGCCTTAAGAACAGGCCCAGGCTAGTCTGCCTGGTCATGTGGGTGGGACACACGGAGTGGATCCAGGCCACCCCTGCCAACCCTGTCTTAATCAGCCAAGCCCCAGCTGACTGCCAGACACGTGGGCTAAATAAGTGCTTCTTCCTGGATGCCACAGGGTTTGTGTGCGTTTGCTTTAGAGCCATAGCTGGACAGGTGCAGTCTTTATACTTGAATACTTCCGGGGACAGGAAGTATTCAGGAAATTCCCTACTTCTAGATGCAATCCATTCTATCTTTGGTCAGCTCTGAGAGTGACAGAATTGAGCACTTCCTCCCTAGTCCCTCTTCTTTGACATCACAGCTCCCAACGGCCCCTCGCATCCCCAACCCCAGGAGAGCACGCAAGATCAAGGGCTTGAGCAGCTCACCATATTCTCGCTGGGGGATGGTCCGGTCTCCCTCGAGGGTGCCATGGACTCTCAGACAGCGGTGAGCCTGAGAAAAGCAGAAGCATTGGGAGCCAGCCAGCCCACAGGGCCCTTGGCAGGGTCCGGACCAGGATGGAGGGAAGCGAGGAGGAGTAGAAACAGCCATTCCTGGGCCTGGGCCTTGGGGTCAGACCAAGGTTGTACCCTGTCCCCTCCCAGGCCCTGGGGAGAAGGGGGGTGTGGGACCCTACTAGTGGCATCTTTGGCAATCAAGGCAGCCTGGGCACAGAGGGAATCAAGTGCTCTGCACCAGGTCAGAAGCCTGGGGCCTGGGCTGCGCAGCCAGGGTCAAGGCAGCTTATGGCTCTGCATCTCCCTGAGCAGAGCTGTGTCCCTAAGAGGCAGGATGCACCACGGACTCTGTCAGGGACTCCTCCCTACCCCAGCCCCAGACCTTCCCCACTCACCACCAGGACTCCATTGGTGATGACCTCAGGTGCCTGCTCCTGGCTGCAAAGGAGGAAGTACTCATGGGCCATCAGGCTCCCTCGTCATGGTCACAATAATGTGACAAAGCCCTTGGAAGAGCCTGGGGGCATGGTGGGGTCGGGGTCAGGGTCTGTTGGTCAACATGCAAATGGTTGAGCAGACCTCGCCTCACTGTGCCTTCTGAGGCCAGGCCTCCAGGGCCAGCACAGGACCTGGTGACTGACAGATGGGAGCCTCCAGGATTCCAGAGCAAGTGGGAGGGCCCTGGGCTCCTGGACTCACCTCTCGTCCAGAACAAACTCCACCTGCAGTTCCTGGGAGCCCTACACAGGTGGAGCAGAGAATGCCAGTGTTTTAAAGGCTCCCAAAGCCCCAGGGATTTGTCCCTGCCCTGACCCTGCTCGACTCCAAGGACTAGAAGAGGAGATGCCGTGGCTTCACTTGGGCACATGGTACAGTGGCTCTTCTGTGCAGAGCTTTGTTCATTTAGAAACATGTGCCAGGCGCTGTTCTAGACACAGGACTGAGCAGGACTGGGGCAGACAAAACCCAGTGCCCTCCACCGGCCCACAGTTTGGTCTCACACAGGGCAGCGGTATTCAAGGGAAAGGGTCACACGGTCAGAAGTGCAGGACGGAAGAGGGGCAGCCGGGGAAGCCCATCCTGTGCTGATGGCCCCAGCCCTGTTGGTGGCCCTGGGCCGGTCTCCCAAGAGCTCGGCTGCTGTCAGCACAGGTGACTCACCTGCTGGGTCAGTGAGAAGGTGTGTCTGTGGGGCTGGCCAGGCTTGAGACTTCTCAGGTCAAACAGGAGCAGAGACAGCTGGTCGCTGCTCAGGACATCCTTGTCATACAGGGTGAGTTCTAGGACATTCTGGGAGCAGAGCAGTGGGAGATCAGCACTCTGGAGAGGCTCCCTGTCCCACCACAGCTGGGCCCCTCGGCGGCCCTCACCTTCACGGCACCATGGATCTGGTAGCAGAAGGTCTCGTTCCATTCAGGGTCACTGCAGTTAGCTACCATCCTTGTCTGGACGGGGCTGGGGGATGCCGTGGGCAGCGACAATTGCACATAGCAGTCGGCTTTGGACACTGTGGGGGTTGGGGGGGATCAGCCTCAAGCCTAAGTGCTAAAAAGGTTTCCCGGAGGAGGATGAGCCAGAGGAGAAGGGGCAGTCCAGTGAGGACATGTGTCCCTGCCACACGGGATGGGGGGAGTCTCTGCTCTCATCTTGACCATTTACACCTTCCATGCAACTGAGCAGAAATTCTGCAGTGACCAGCACCCCGTTGTTGCGTGGCAGCAGTGGTTCCCAGAAACTGCTTGAGGCAATAAAACCCTCTCCCCGACAAGAGCCCCAGCCTGGAAGCTCCTGGAAAGCAGGTGAGGCCATGTGACAGCTGGCCTTACACATGCACAGCGCCAGCCTCCCAGGCCCAGGCCTGCACTGCACAGCGGCCCCCTGCAGAGGTCAGCGCCAGCCCACGGCACACCCCCCCATGTGCCCTCAAGCCCTTAGGGAGAATGAGGGGAGAACGTGAAAAAAGGGTCACTCACGTAGGTCTGTGCCCTGGATGTTTCTGGCCCTCAGCACCTTCACCTGGAGGTCATAGTATGGGTGGGTTTCCCGCTGAAACAACAGAACACCAGGGACTCGGTTCCCGGAAGCTGGGGTGAGGGCCGGCCCCCTCCTCCAGGGTTCCCAGCTCTAATCTCCCTTTGGTCCATCACAGAGCAGCAGCTTAGCCCAAGGTCACTGATGTCAATGAGCCAGAAGGTCTGGGCCTGGGAGGCCTTTGCACAGCCCAGGCATTGGGGGCTCAGGATTGCTGATGAGCTTGGACCCGAGAATCTGTCACGCCTGGGCTCAAGTCTAAGCTCCATCATGAGCTATCCGAACAGATCATGGTTATCATAACCACAAACCTCAGCTGCCCTCAGACTAGAGTGGTCCTTCGGTAGCTTGAGAGCTGGGGTAATGTGTTTACAGACACTGAACATGAAGAGAAAGCGGTGGCCCACTGCCCCCAGTCGGCTGCCTGACCAAGGCTGGAAGGTGCACAGAAAGCAGTGGGCAGGGCAAGAGAAGTCGGGAGTCACCAGATTGTACTGGTCTGGTGAGTCACTGAGGAGAATGCAGTTTGGACTCAGGAGTGATAACAGCGGAACACAGCCTCCTGGAAGTGAGACTCTCCTCCCCACCTGTGCAAGCTCCTATTCCTTCTCTCACAGCGGGTTCTATACCCAGGCTAGAACACTCCTAGCAAAAACAGCCAATGGAAGGCAAATGTCACATGCCTTGTTCTCCATTTCTTACTTGGGGTGGGGGACATTCTTTTCAAGAGCCAAGCCACTGGCCGACATCTAACTTAAGCTCTGCCAGGTCGTCTGGAGCAAACAGGTTCCACTCCAAGTCAACATCCCGTGTCGGGGGGGGACTCCATCCTCACAGAGGACTGCAGCTCCCAGGACTCTCCAGTCCATGTCTCCCCTTAGCATCAGTCCCTTACCTGCCCGTGCCTCTGCTGAGGTGCCCTCTTCTCTCTCTTCGGCAGTGCCACTGCACCTAGAAGGGGCAGCCCTTTGCCTGCCAGCCACCTTGCCCAGAGATCCCCAAGCATGGCTGGCAGTGCAGTTCTTAGCAGAGCCTTCAGTTCTCCACGGCCACCAGCTCTCTAGCTACATTCACTGCAGCTCAGGTCTGACAGGTAGCACTAGGGTGGGGAAGGTGGAGCAGCCAGGACTCAGGGCTGGAGGTGGGGTTTGATATTCTCCAGGAAGTGGCTGGAGCCTGATTTTCTCAGACAGGAGGCAGCTCAAGCCCTCTTCAAGATGCCGGTAGTCTCTGGTTAGCACCCTGGCTCCCCTGCCCAGCCCCTGGTTACTGGGAAACAGACACCTGAGAGCTTTACCACCCCCACCACCACGGTCCCATTTAGTGAGTAGGGGGAGAGAGCCCAGGTAACCCTATTTCCAACCAGGAAGTGCTGTAGCAGGGACTGCCCTCCAGCTGCCCCCAAGGCCTAAAACTAACCTTTCAGTCTCCATCTCAGGGGCAGGGCTTCCTTTGGACTCCAAAATGTTTTCTGTCTCTCTTGGCCTCCCTCGTTTATCCCCCAAACACTGAGCGCCTGCTGCATGCCAGACCTGTACTACATCCTGAACAGCAAAGGCGGAGGGTCACCTCTGTTGTGTAGACCAAGTGGTGGCCAACCTATGGCACATGTGTTGCAGTGGGCTGTTTGTTATCATTGCAAACTCTAGAAGGTTCACCTTCACCAGACATTCACAGCCTCATGGTTCCTTGTGGGTCTGACGAGGCTCTCTGTGGGTCAGTGGAAACACCTTGGGGCTCAGGAAGAGGCAGGGACATGGTTAGGGGGTACAACAAGAGCAGTAAAAGGCAGACCTGCCTGTCCTCGAGCTGCTAGAGATACAGGCTTTCAAGTCCTCTGGGCAACTGTACACCCCATGCTGGATATATGTGATGACTCCTTCTCTGGACTGCAACCATCTAGGTGCCTGAGACAGGTCTTCTGGGGCAGTGAAATATTAGGGAAATACAAGTCTTCACCCAAGAACCAGTCCAGTCAGCTCCACTTTCTTCCTCAAGACCTAGCACTGGAGGCTGAAAGGACAACATCCAGAAAGATGATTCAACTCCAAAATGAACCAACTGGACGGGTTCAGACAGAACCTGAAGGGTAACTGCCAGGGGCCAGGACTCGAGGCAGAGCATTTCTGCTTAATTTGGTCCATGAAGCCACAACTAGGATGTGTGTGGCATCCAGTCTCACTGGTGGGGTCTGAGAACAACGTGGAGGTCACTCCTAGATTCACAACAGGAGGGCGGGTTAGCTGGTGCCAGAACAAGGTTGAGTCCAGGCTTCCGATGGACAGTAGCTCTTCCCGGGCTGTGCCTTGCTCTCCTGAAGTCATAAGCCCCATGCTTAAAGTCACGACTCATAGTCACAGATGGTCTTCATTCCCAGAGAAACCTCAACAGTCACAGACAGATCAAGAGGGGGACAGTAGAAAGAGGACACATCACCTTTTGGAACTGGCCAGAATGGGCTTGTATTTCCCCACTTCTCAAATGTCCCTGGGTCCCCCGCTCCTACCAACTCCATATCCTTGCATACTGTCATGGTTCCTATACAGATGTCCTCCCAAAGCCTCATGCACTCACAGGAAGGGCTGTTTGGAGATGACTGAACCGTGGAGGCAGGATATTCATCTGTGGATTAGCCCACTGATGAGTTTATAGCTATTTGCCATTTGGAAGCCTGGTCAGAGGAGGTGGTCACTGGGGCATGGCCTGGAAGGGTCCATCTCGCTCCTCCTTTGATCTCTCTCTCTCTGCTTCCTGCTACCCTGCCATGAGCTGTTTCTCCTCTGCCATGCCACCGCCTTGGAGCCAGTGGAGTATGGACTGAAACCTTTACAAACTATGAGCCAAAATAAACCTCTCCTCCTTTAAGTTGGGGGTGTCAGGTATTGTGTCCTGGAGAAGAGAAGGTACCCTTAGTTACACATGCCCTCTTAGCCATCATGGCCACAAGAAACACTAGGTCCTGCTGTGTGAAGTGGCAGGGAGACAACCTGGATTATCCAGAACTTTGTGACAATGGAAATGTTCCCTACTCGTGCTGCCAACTCATCAGCCCACAGCCTCGCCTGCCGCAGTGGTCAGCAGAGACTGACAGGACAGAGTATTATTGTGATTCCTTCCTTAGTCGTTAGCTCATTCTCTGTTCTGAGCTAGATTGCTATCCTTTCACTGTCATTTTCATCGGAGTCTATGGAAGGGGGAAAGAGACCCAAACAGACACAGCTTCCTCTCGGTCATGTTTATTTGAGAGTCGTGAGAGCTCCGTTAGCACTTGCTGTGGGAAGCCTGTCTCCAACTCCTCCAGGTCTCTGGGGAAGGAAGAGCACAGTCTGGGAAAACAGGGTGGAAAGAGAACATACTCTTCGTTGTGTCAAACACAGGTCACAAGATGGAAGCTACAGCACAGCAGGCCAGGAAGGCAGGGTTCTCGTGGCAGGGAAGCTCCAGCCCTGCCGCGGGGCCCCCAGGGGCTTCATGGAGCAAGTTCAGTCTGTTGGGGCCATGGCAGCGCTGTTCCTCAAGGGTGGCTGTGGTGCTGTTCCACAGGGTTTGTGGACCTGAGCAGGGCCCCACGGCTGTGAACGCTGCTCATGTGCTCCCTTGGTCTCTTCTGACCTTTCTAAGAGCTTGCCCTGAGCAGTCTCGTCCACTCACACCCAGTGGGTCAGCCCACAGCGCTTACCAAGGCCTCAGTATGTCAAGGCCAGGCTTACTGGGCAGTACCAGTGTTGGGCAAGGTCACTACCCTCACTGCCCTTAAAGGCATCGAGGCAGGAAGACTGCAAGTGCACACAAAGCTTGGGGAGGACAGAATGCAGGCTGCATGCCCTGTGTAGCCTGTTGTGCCAGGCCCTACCCGTACACCCCTAGCAGGCAGGGTCCCCATGAGCCCCATGCAGCTGGTGCTAAGTTCCTGTGTAGACCCACAGGCCCTGCCTGCCACCTGCCCTGGTCTCTGCTGTCCCTGGACACTTCACAAACATGCTCAGGATCACATCACTGTCAGTCCCCGACCTGGCCATTCCCAGTGTGCCCAGGATCCATCTTCCTGCGCCATCTCAGTGCCATTACTTGACCCTCACAGAACAAAGCCAAGAGTAAGGGCCAGGCCCTGCTGCAAGGCCAGAGGGCTGGAGCCACTGGAACTCAGCAAGGCATTCAAAGCCCAGAGAACTCCACTCCCACAGGCTAAGCGACCTGCTCAAGCAGCTGAGGGGTGAGGCAGGAGCAGATGCCTCCGAAGGACACATCTCAAGCCACATACCCTGTGCCGTGGCAGCCAGTTCCCCATGGGGAGGCACCAGGGTCCTCTCCTGGGCACACACTGGTGCTCCTCTAAGCTTCCAGGCAGACAGTGCACAGCCGAAGGGCCCTGACCACAATGTATCTGAGCATTGCAGTGTGTTCGCGGGGACCCAGACTCCCTCGTGCTTCTCACTTTGCCTCATTTAAATATGAGCTAGTCCTCGTATCCTTGGAGCAGAAGAGCCTGGGTGGTGTCGCGAGGAAAGACAAAGTGGGAAAGATAAACAGCGAGGAGCAAAAAGAGAATGACAACCGAAGAGATAAGCAGGGAGTCCTCGGGGTACACAGGGCACAGTTCCCGCGGAGAAAGCACGGGTAGGACACAGACTGCAAGGCTGGAGGGCCTCCGATTCCATCCTCCTGCGGGTCTCTCCAGGCAGTCATGCTGAAGCAACTCTCAGCAAACTCTAGTGAACAACTCAGCGCGAAGACATTCGGAGGAATCTCCTTTCCCAGGTAAGTGGTACTCGAAGGCAAGACGGTGGTCTCTGGTCCAAGCAGGTATGGATTCTCTGGAAGTGCCCGCAACACGATGGTATAAAGTACAACTAATCTTTTTCTAGTAAAAAGCCGGCAAGGTCAGACCACGAGTCTAATTAAGTCAAGAGATGCTCCAGGGTACAAGGAAGCCAGTAGTGTCAAATGGGGTGACACCTGTGGTGGCAGCCCCTGACTCTCAGGCTGGCTGCTCCGTCCCCTTTCTGATATAGCCACGCTGTCCACTGCCACATGCTCAGACGCTGGGCTCAGGTGTCAGCTGCGTTTACCTCTTTGGAACAGAAGTAGTGCACAACCACTCCATTGGGGTATCTTGCAAATGCACTGTGGGGAGGGAAAAGACTCAGGAGTGAGGGTGGGTTTGGCAGATTCCTCCCCCAGAGACTGTGAAGGCTTTGCACCTGGGAACCACCCAGAAGCAGGCCACCCTGAGCCCAAGGGACAGCTGCCCCAAGGGCTGTAGGCTCCCAGCCACCATCTCTGTGAGGAACTGAATAGAGGACAAGCTGCACAAAGTTCAAGTGTGGGGGGATACTCCCCCGCCCCTCCCCAGTACTAGGCGATTGAACCCAGGGGTTCCCTACCACTAAGCTATATTCCCAGGCTTTTTTTAAAAAATGTTTTTAATTTTTAAAATTATTTTTAAAATTTTGAGATAGGGTCTAACCACACAGCCCAGGTAGGACTTGAGCTTACTCTGAGTGTTGAGGGGGGATATTTCTTATTAAATATCCAGTGCAGACTGGGGTGGAGCCCAGTGGTAGAGTACCTGCCTAGCATGCATGAGGCTCACATTTCATCCCCAATACCACACACACACACAAAAGCAGCACAAAGCAAAGCGGGTAGTCCCTAGCTCAGTCCTGGCTCACTGGAGGCTAATAATGCTCAAGACCACAGCTTCAGACTAATTCTAACAAAGGACAGCAAGTAGGGTCTTTCAAAAGGAAAGTATTCTAGCCATTCAAAAAAGGACAAATTGCTCCTTTAAGGAGAGAGGGTTGACTATGGAACAGGCTTTAGCACAGTATGGCGCTGGCTCGGGAGCTCACTCCAGTTAGGAGACAGCAAGCAGACTGAAAGATTCCTTATGTTCCTTCAGAGACTCACCCTTAAAAAATAAGGACGTTTTGCCCACATGAGTCTCTCACACACAACAGCTACATCATTATTTCTAGCTGTCAAAAGGAAAGATCTCTTGGTGCAATAATTTTGGGGGGGGGGTACTGGGGATCGAACTTGGGTCCTTGCGCTTGCGCAGCAGGCAGCGAAACCACTAAGTTAAATCCCTGGACCTTGGTGAAAGAATTTAAGAGCCCCACAGCA
Organism: Heterocephalus glaber; assembly: GCF_000247695.1. The sequence goes on from NW_004624804.1 coordinate 9,289,520, forward strand.
TACATGCCATGTGTTAAATTCTCAAGCCCACTATGGGCAGACAGCATGGCCCACCCTCTCGAGGCTCAAGAAGCAGAGGCAGCAGGACAGCTAGCAGCTGTGTCTTCCTCCTGGTTCCCCTAAGTGTGCCCATCATGCCCCGAAGCTGTGGCCCGGGCGGAGTGCCTCACCTGTTCCCAATCTTCTTCTTGCACACCATGCACACCTTCTCCTCTGTGATGATGCACTTCACTTGCTGGTGCAGAATCCGCTCTTCCTGTACCTGGAAGAGAGTTTGGGGAGAAGTTCCATGCCTATGTATACAACGGAAGGCAGAGGTCAGGGTCACTTCCTCCCTCAGGGTGTTCTCCTCGCCGGAACACGTTCAGTTAAATGTCAAGTTGGCTGCTGAACCAGCCTGCGCTACACTGCCTACATACGTAAAGCTCTGCATTGCTGGGGACGGACCATGTGGAAACTGTCACACTAGGAAACAAATCTGCCCTCGAGTCTGGAAGGCCCATACCCTCAGGAACTCAGCATGGAGGAGGTTCTTGAGCACTTGATTGAAGCGTTTTTTTTGTGCATTTTCTTCTAACACCTTTTCCAGAAAGATGCGGATGTCATTAACCTGAGTGTTTGCTGGCAGAAGGTTGATAGCCTGGGGAGAGGAGCAGAAGTGGGAATGGGGTGAGGCAGAACAGCAGTGAGACTCAGAAGACTCAGAGCCCAAGAGCTCTCAGGCCCCGGTCCCCCTCCCAACTCCCCTTCCTTCTCACCCAGGGTCCCACAGCCCTGAGGACCGCTGTCTGACCTTGGTGGTGTCCAGCTTGCTATGGTGCAGCTCAAGGACCTGCAGGGCGGCCTGGAGGTTGGCTTGTGGTTCCAGCAACTCCAACTTCATTGGCCCGAGACAGTGAATACTGGGGGGTGACAGGTACATCCGAAGCAGGGACAGATACACCTGTCTCATACAGATATAAGTCACGTGTATCAGGGGACGGTGACCCTGCCAGGCTGAACACGCCTGAAGGTTAGGGGAGTTGGTCTACAGCAACAGTGCATGGGAAATGTTCAAAACTCATCATTTCCACCTTCTAAAATTTTAATAATTCAAACAGCCAAGTGAGGGTGTCAAAGACTTTTCCCCTGAGGAAATGCCTCATATTTCTCTAACTTTACACTATTTGTAAAATGCTAACATTGCAAAATAACTGAAAAAGATTGCTCATTCTCTTTGGCTTTAAAAGCTGAGACCCTGGTAACCTTTTTTTTTTCCCATTAACTTTATTGGTACATTTTAGGTATAAAATACAGTTACATTCATCACTGGGATCTTGTACCATTACCTGAGTCTCTTGGTTCTTATTTTTTTCCCCTTCCCTTGCCCTTCCTCCACCCCCTCCACCCTTCCCTATTTGCAAAGACCTTGTTTCCATTTTTTCCTTTTTGCATATTTTTTCTTTTCTGTTTTTTCCTTTCCCCTGCCCCCCCACTTCCCCTGCTCCTTTAGACCTTTCTTCCTATTACACAATATCAATTATACAGTTTTTAAATTACAATATCAATATCTAGGAGACATTACCCAGATTTTACAGAATTTAAAAGGATACAGAAAGCATATTACAAAATCTTTTTTGAAATAAATTTGACAACTTCTAAGAAGT
>NW_004624804.1:9293941-9363964 GCF_000247695.1 Heterocephalus glaber
GGGGGTGGGGTGTGCTTCTGGCACTGGCATGGCTCACCTTCTCTGCCCTAGGAGCTTGGGATGGCAGTGGGGGAGCTTCCTTCCAGGTGCTGGCACCAGCTCAGCTTCTCTGCCCAAGGAGCTTGGGATGGCAGTGGGGGAGCTTCCTTCCAGGTGCTGGGCCCCTGTTCACCTTTTGACAGGGAGGGATTAACTCTAGATGGGATGATGCATTTCTTACTGGCTCCCATAGCAGTGCCATTCCATTTCTCCATCTTGGCTCTCAAGGTCTGGGGCTGAGTAATTCTTCATGGTTGGGGCTGTCCTGTGCATTGTTCAGTAGCTCCTGTGGCCTCTACTGCCTGGATTCTAGCAGCATCCCTGCCCCAGGTCATGACCATCACCAATGTCTGAAGACACTGACAAACTGATACACATTCTAGACACAGGGTCAGACCTCTCAGATGGTCCTTCTCAACTGGCTGACCATGTATGACCACATTTGCTTTTGCTTTTTTTTTCTGAGACAGGGTCTCACTATGTAATTCAGGCTGGCCCTGAACTCACTATGTAGTCCAGGTTGGCCTCAAACTCATGGTGCTCCTCAGCCTCCCCAGTGCTGGGACTACAGGTGTGCATCACCATGCCTGGCTAAAAAAAAAAAAAATTTGGAGACAAGGTCTTGCTTCTCCCTATGTAGTTCAGACTGGCCTTGAATGCGAAGTGATTCTCCTGTCTCAGCCTCCTGAGTACTAGAATTACAGATGTGCACTACCACACCCAGCCCAGATAAACTGTTACACAAATCTTTGTGGGTTTTGTTTTGTTTTGTTTTGGTACAGGGGATCAAACTCCGGACCTTGCGCTTGAGAGGCAGGCGGCGGAATCACTGAGCTAAATCCCCGGCCCTGTTATACAAACCTTAAGAGTAAAGGGACAGGGGTGCTGTTAATGATCACGTGGATGACGACAGAGGTAAGCCAGAACTACCCCAAGCAAAGCAGGGCAGAAAGTCACCTTGCCTCTCCCTCAAACACATGCAAAACTCAGAGTACTGCCCATGCCCAGTGCCATCCAAGGGCACACTGATGGAGTGAAGTCTGCTAAAGGGACAGGAAGGCACACAGGCTCCCTGGGCCAAGGCCACTACTCACATCTTTGTTGCAATCTTTGCTTTGGTCATAATGCTTGTGGCAGTACCTGTGAGGGAAAAAGTGGTGCACACAGGTGAGGGGCGGCATTAGGATGGGAGACTCCTCACGGCCACCTGAACAGCCTAAGACGGCCAAGACCAGGGTGCATGCCTGCAGCACAGTGGGGAGCTACCATCTGAGCCTGCTGTGCTCCTCAGCACCCTGGGGCTGTTGGAGACACCTGGAGAAATGGGAGACTTACTCCTCTGCCATCCTAGTGTCCTTCAAAACATGGACATAGATGAAAAGAGCTTGCTCGTGCTTCCCCATGCGCCCGAGTAGGAGTGCTCGCTCTTCTAAGAGGCCTAGGAGGAAGAAGGAATAGGAGTGTTCGTCACCATCACGACACAAGCACAAGATGGGGACTTAGCTACTAGTGGCTGAATGGACACTGGGGCAAGGGTGCAGGCACAGTGCACAGATACACTTAGCATGTGCAGGGCCCTGGGCTCAATCCCCAGCACCAGAGTAACAAAAATAACAAAATAAAATGAAGGTTAATATGAGAAAATGACTGAGGGAGCTACTTCAGGAGGTACATATCCCACCTTTCTAAGATCACTTATAAATGGTAACAACACTCACACAACAGCCAAGTACGCATCAAGGTCTACACCAGCCAGATGCTCCAGGAAGTCAGCCCTTGGCCTCAGCACTCAGAGCTCATACATCAGACAGGCATATTTTTTTTTTAGTTGAATATTCCAGATACAAAGACTGCTAACCTACGAGCATGGCCAAGAACATGTTCTGAAGCAAAAAACAGGTTCCAACATAGCTATCAATCAATTAGCAGGTGGTTCACACCTAGCAAAGAGACCTCACGCAGCCAAGATACAAAAGTGAGTCTTCAGAGGTGCCAAAACAGGAGCCAGCCTGAGAACCTGGTTTCCTCAGATCTACCTCTGAGGAGGAATTGGGGACCAGCTTTTTGCAGTAACTTGAGCTCAGCGCCTTCTGGCTATAAGCCAGACACTCACCATCAAAAGGAAAATCACAGATAAGCCGTCCTGGATCATAGTAACTGGAAATCTCCAAAAACATGAGCAGCTTTTGCCGGTATTCTCCCAGCTCGCCCCCTTCCTCTCCAGCAGGAACTGGGGCTTTGCCTTTAAGGGAAACAAGTCAACGTGAAAGGATGCTATGGAGTCACCAAGAAAATGAGGGGAGGTGGCTCGGCGCTGCCACATGAGCAGAAGGGCTCCACAGGGATTTCCAGGTGGAATTATTTTACTTTATGGTCTCTGTGGCCCCTAAACAGTAGCTCATAGTTTCTTGGTCAACCAGCTTCCTGTCAGAAAGGCTGTTATCTTACAGACAGGGATGTCCCTCTGCCCTCCCCCAGGGATGACTGTGAAGTGGCCACAGCCAGATAACGCCTTCTTCCTGAGTCTCACGTGCTGGGGCTGGGTCACCTGGCATCCCGCTCCCCCATCCCACACACACTGCCCTTGGCTCTGTCCTGCCTCCAAGGCCAGAGCCCCTGGCTCTGGGCGGGAACTGGTACCTGCGGAGCAGGACAGAAGGTACTCCTTCATCAGCCCCTGCACCTTCTCACAGTATAGCTGGATCAGGCAGTTGTGGAATCGAGAGCCCGTCTCTTCCCAGATGTGGATGATGTGCTCCTGTGGAGGGACGCAGGGCTTCGGGCTGCTGCCCTCCCTGCTGTGACCCAGCCTCCCATTTCCCTCCCATTTTCAAAGCCCCAAAGGTCCAATCCCCATAACCCCCTAATGAAATTGTCCAGATTATCAGGGCTAGTCCTTCTGGAACCACAGGGAAATGCCACAATGCAACCTGGGAGTACCAGAAACTGTGTAGTTGAATCTCCAATCTCAAGTCCTTTTAATTTTGTCCTACAACCCCTCAAACTCTTACATTAGTTCCTGTAATTAAGGTCAAATGTGTGTATTCTGGTATTCAAAACCTATTTAGATTATCTTGTGGCTACAGCAGAGTCTGGCTGTATAAATGTGACTTTTTCTAAAGTATTCTTTTATCCCTCTGTAGTTTACTAGATTCAGAAGGTATCATTAACAGTAGCATTTCCACCTGTCTCCTAGGATCTCTTTTTTCAGAGTTGAAATCACCCTTTTCCTTACATTTCCACCAGCCCCAAGTGACACAAACCCCTCATCAGAACTGCCTGATAACTGAACTACACAGTCCTGGATCCTGGGTTTAAAGCTTTTTAGTGCACACCAAAAAATATCTTACCAGATAAGGAACAGCCAGACTCTTAAAATTCTCTATTAAGAAGCCAAGCACTCGATCTCGGGGCAGAGCCTCCACCTCTGGAAGGTCTTCCGTAAATATCTGTCGGAACACACCCTCGTTCTCACAGCAGGCCTGACTGTGGGGGCACTGAGCTGGAGTGCAGGCACAGGAATCCGGTGGGCAGGATGGGAGGGGAGGGTGCAGCGGACAGCCATGGCTGTGTAGCACAGAAGCTGGGCTGCAGGTCTCCCAGCCCCAGGGCAAGCTCATTCTACTGTCTCTGTCTTCCCTTTCAAGCCCCAAGGGAACGGCAAGAACTCAACCTCCCAGGGCCCCTGCTGCAACCACTGCTATCCCAGGGACAATCAGGACCAAACCTGAGGCCCACCTTCAGGCCATCCTCTGGGAAGTCTCTCAGCACCCACACTGAGTAGGAAAAAATCAAATGCAGATTTTCTGTGCCTAGAGGAAATAAGACCTGTTAGGGCTGGAGAGAACAGGGTTTGTCAAATGGGACCAGGAGGTCTGCAGTGCAGATGGCCCCAGGGCTCATATTGTAGACGAGACAGTGCTGTCCTGGCACCAGCCACTTGGGGCTGCTTGCCCTCCTGGGCTGGCCACCTGCCAAAGTGGTATCAAGCAATTTTTGTGCCAAGAGAAGGAATGAAGTGGGGTGAGCATAACAGAGGGGTGAGGACAAAGTCATCTCAGCTGCACTCACCCAGGTGCTGCAGGTACTGCACTGTCCTCTCATGGCCCTTCAGAGGGGAGTTTGCTTTCTTGGACTGGTCCACCAGCACCTGCAGAGCTGGCCACAGAGCCCAGGAAAGATCATGAGCCTCCTCCCCAAAGGAGATACATTTCTCCTCTGGTTTCGAGGCAGCACACCAGGCCCTCCCAGATCCCAGAAGCCCCTCCCCTGGCACCTTTCTCATGGAGCCCCTTCTTTTCATACAGGATTATCAGCTCGCTGTACTTGTGAGCCTTCTTCAGCACGTGCTCACTCTCCTCAATGTGGCAGTGATTGTTCTCCAGCCGCAGCAAGGGAGCCACGAGGGCCACATTCGTCTGGGGATAGGTGTGCGGGAGCCGGGCTTTAGCAGAGACTGCTGCCTGGGGAGCCCCACCCTCCCATAACCTGGCCGCTCCAGCTGAAGGCCAGGGATGTAACACAAGCACAAGAAAGCAAACAGCCTGGAGAGGAGGGGAACTAAAGAGAATTGAGGTGTGTTATGTACATGGACCAACTCCCCAAGATGAATGCAATCATTAAGTACTACAAATGTATATTAATAAAAATAAAACTTTGAAAGAAAAAAACATGCAAAACCCCCTTTTAAGAAGATGGCTTTAAGAGCATTTATGCCCTTCCGTAAAACATGTCTCAATGTCCAGTGGGGAGAAGGGGACACCTGCTTTGAGGAATTACTGTCCCCACTGACCTGGTAGCACCAATCTTACTCTTGCTAGAAAAGAACAGCCCTTTTTAGGACTCTGGATTAGTATTTTCCTTATCCTTTCAATTCCAAGAATTTCACAGGCATCAGGCCACGCTGAGTGGTCCTCATCATCGGAGAGTCCCCTCTGATCAGTGGCAGGTCCTCTAGAATGCAGCACTTGCTCCACTTCCCTGGAGTTCCAGGGCCAGGCCACTCACATGGAGGTAGCACTTGAGCAGGGTGGTGTCGATGATCTGCAGCAGCTTCTTCTTGGACTTGATGGTGGGCGTCCCTTCCATGAGCGGGGAGGTGCTGGACTGGTGGTCAGAGTCGTTCAGCTTTTTCACCAACTGACTTCGTTTCTGCAAAGGCCAACCACATGGGGTCAAGGCCAGGCCCCAGTCAGCTTTCTTCTGTCACCCTGGGCTGCTGGTTAACTCAGGCTACCTCCAAACCAGCTCAACTCTATCAACAACAATCACACTTTAGCATTCAGTTTTTCTTACGGATCAAAACAGATGTCAACCAAACTGCCAGACACAGTGACAGCTCTTACCTATTTATTTTTGAGATCAGTTTTTGCCTGTTCTTTTTTTTATTTTGGTACCCGGGATTGAACTCAGAACCTTGTGCTTGCAAGGCAGGCGCAGTGCCACTGAGCGAAATCCCCCCCTGCTTTTTTTGAGACAGGGTCTCTATACAATCCAGGTTGGTTTGAAACTCACTACATAGCTCAGGCTGGCCTTGAACTTGGACCAATCCTCCTATCTCCCTCTCCTGCGTGTTGGGATTGCAGGCATGCATCACCATGCCTGGGTTGTCTATTCTAATTTACACAAGCAGAATCAACCAGTTTGCATTTTTTTGCATTTGGCAAAGCCCATGGTCTTAGGTGTTTAACTCTGGCACAATCCTGGTGTTGGTTAACTTGACACATTTCCAGTATCAGTGCAGAAGACCAAGGAAGAATATGCAATTATGGGTAGAGGGAGCACTATAACACCACAGGCCACGGGGAAGATCACATCCCAGGAACCTTTTCACTTGGCCCAGGGCCGTGCAGTGTGCAAGCAGAGGTGACTGTGTGGGCTCCTGACAGCCTGCCAGCCATAGCTGGGTACCCAGGAGCCCAATGTCGAGTGCCAAGGCTAAGTATGCCTCACGATAGCATCCAAAACCCTGAAATACCTAGGAATCAACCTAACAAAAGAAATCAAAGATCTCTTCTCTGAAAACTATAGCACTCTGAAAAGAGAGACTGAAGATGATATCAGAAAATGGAAAGACATCCCCTGCTCCTGGGTAGGAAGGATCAATATATTGAAAATGGTCATACTTCCAAAACTGCTATATAGATTCAATGCAATCCCAACTGAAATCCCAGCACCATACTTCACTGACCGTGAGAAAATAATCCAAAAATTCATTCAGAACAAGAAGAGACCCAGAATAGCAAAAGCAATTCTAAGCAACAGAGATATGACCGGGGGTATCACAACCCCCAACTTGAAACTATACTACAAAGATACTGTGATAAAAACAGCATGGTACCGGCAAAGAAACAGACCTGAAGACCAGTGGAACAGATCAGAAGATACAGAAACAATGCTAGACACACTCACCCACCTCATCTTTGACAAAGGAGCTAAACACCCTCACTGGAAGAAAGATAGCCTCTTTAATAAATGATGCTGGAAAAAGCGGGTTTCAACTTGCCAAAGATTAAAACTAGACCTGTATCTCTCACCATGCACTAAACTAAAATCAAAATGGATTAAAGATCTAAATATTAAAACAGAAATGCTGAACCGGCTGGAACAGAGGTTAGGTAGAACTCTTGAAGACATTGGTGTAGGAAAAGATTTTATGAACAAAACATCAGTTCATGGTGAACTAGCACAAACAATCAACAAGTGGTATCTCATCTTATTTGAAAGCTTCTACACAGCAAGAGACACCACCAACAGAGTGAAGAGACAACCCACAATGTGGGAAAAAATTTTCACCTGCTGTTCCTCAGACAAAGGTCTACTATCTAGAATCTATAAAGAACTTTAAAAAAATCAGACCTCCCAAATTTAAAGACCCAATCCGAAAATGGCCATCTGAAATGAACAGACATTTCTCAGACAAAGAAGTAGAAATAGCAAATAAACATATGAAAAAAACATATAAACATATGTGATGTTCAACATCACTGGTCATTTAAGAGATGCAAATGAAAACAACGCTGAGATTCCACCTCACCCCAGAAAGAATGGCTGCTAACATGAAATCAACCAATAACAAATGCTGGTGGGGATGTGGGGAAAGAGGAACCCTGCTCCACTGCTGGTGGGAGTGTGGAATGGTGCAACCACTGTGGAAGTCAGTATGGAGATACCTCAAAGAACTAGGGCTAGAGGTCCCATTTGACCCAGCTATTCCCCTGCTGGGGATCTTCCCCAAAGAATTAAAAGAATCATACCACAGTGATATATGTGTGCCCATGTTCATAGCAGCACAGTTTGTAATAGCTAAAGCTTGGAAATAGCCCAAGTGCCCATCAACTGGAGACTAGATAAAGAAAATGTGGGTTTTTTTATAAAATGGAGTACTACTCAGCCATAAAAAACAAGAAATTAGAGATATTTATAGCTAAGTGGATGCACATTGAGGCGATACTCTTAAGTGAAATAAATAGGACACCTATGTGTAAATACCGAATAGTTTCTCTAGTGTGAGAAACTGAAAGTGTAAATAAGGATTAAAAGGTATAATAGGTAATGTGAAATAGGAAGAAAAGGGGCAAAGGGGAGGGGGAAGTGGGAGGAGTACGGGAAAGGAAAGAAGGGAATGGAATTACTATGAGAAAATGAAAAAATGGAAACAAAGTCTCTGTAAATAGGAAGGGATGGAGGGGTTGAAGTGAGGGCAGGGGAAGGGGGAAAACCTAAGAACCGAGAGGTTATGTAAAGGTGCAAATTTCCAATGATGAATGTCATTATACTGTATACCTAAAATGTACCAATAAAATAAAATTAAAAATAAAAGAGTGTCAAGGCGAAGTGTGCCCATCAGGCCTGTAGGCACACACTGAGCCAGACATGGAGTAGAAGGCAGTATTACAACTTTTCCCACAATACTTCTTGTGCCTACAGGAGACCACTAACAAAGGTCAGCAGAATAGTTACAGAGGAGAAAACATTCATTATGTCTCCGACCCTGAATGGATGCACAGAGAGTTAACAAGAGCTTTGTGTAAGATGTGTCGTGTACAGGAACCTAATAAAAGCAGTCAATGCAGACACAAGCCACAGCGTGTGCTAGGACAGACAGTGCCAAAAGGCATGAAAAAAGGCATGACTGGGAACCAGAGGAGAGGGAGGGGAGGGGAAGAAAGAAACCAAACAAGCTGTAATATGTACATAGAACCACTCCCCAAGATGACTGTAAACTGCATGAATTACAAGCATATACTAATAAAATAAAAGGTTTTAAAAATTTGAAACAACCAAGCTAAAAAAAAAAAAAAAAAATAGAGCCCTGAGTGACAGAAACTGCAGGTTAGGTTAAGAGGCTTCAATGGAGACTAGTTTTAATGTTGACTTTAAAATTTCACTTAACTGTCCATAAACTGAAAAATGATTTTAATCTATATAAATCTCAAAAAGCATGTTACAGAAAAATATTTATTGACAAGAAATTTCTCAATATATGGCTTAATTTTAAAAAGTAAGCTATAGAACAGGATTTACAGTTTGATGTCCATTTGTGACAAATAAATCAATAAAAAGTACATTAAAGTAGCTGGGCACAGTGGTGCAATATAATCCCTATACTCTGGGAGGCTGAGGCAGGAGGATCACAAGTTCAAGCCCAGCTTGGGCAATGCAGGGATTTAGTGAGTTCCTGTGTCAAAATTTAAAACCTAAAAAAGAGGGGACACATAGCTCAGTTAAAAGGCCCTGGATTCAATCCCCAGCACTGCATAAAATAAATACATAAATAGTAAAAATAAAAACAAAAGTTAACAAACACAGGTAAAAGTCTAAGAGAACAATACTACAATGTTAGTTACTTACCTCTGAGAGTAGAGTTATTTAGCAATTTGTATTTCTGCTTTGGATTTTTCTATGCTGGTATTTTCCCCATAATTATGTATGGTATGAAAAAATTTGTTTAAAAAAAATTTAGCTCTCTTCTATGAACTAAAATGTACCCTTGGTACAGTGGATCCTTGACTTACGAACTCAATTCGTTTGTGAGGGCTGGTTGTAACTCAGGTTGGTCAGTTGAAGGCTCAGGCTCCTCTACACAGCCTTCAAAGTCTCTCTCCCGTACACAGGCAGATCTCAGTGTCCTTACAGAGACACTGGCCCAGGATTTCTTAATCAACCCCACACAGGAAAGGATGCTGTAATGTTCCTTCCAGAACTCTTTAAGAGTTAAATCTGTGGGGCCGGGGATTTAGCTCAGTGGCTCCAGTGCCTGCCTCACAAGCACAAGGATCCGAGTTCGATCCCCAGTACCAAAAAAAAAAAAGAGTTAAATCTGTGGCTGAGATCATCTGGAAGCACAAGCAGCTGGCATTTGGGTTGTAACTCAAGTCTTTGTTTGTAAGTTAAAACTGCAATTCCAGTCATAACCCAAGTTGTTTGTATGTTAGGCTGGTCATAACTCAAGGGTCCACTGTAGTTCCTATAAGAACTTAATATGAATTTACTAGGAATTCTGTAAGTTTCCTTAGGAGTTGGCAAAACACAGCTCGATGATACCGGGAACTTGGGAGAACAGCAGCCCACACAGACTTCAGTAGCACTTACTTACAGCATGCTGGGGACATCACTCGAGTCCCTCAAGTCCCTGCTACAGAGAAACAGGTAATGAACTTCAGGCGAACTCTTGTTGCCCCTGCACAGAACCTACCTGTGTCAGGTAGTCGATCAACGCTAAGTGGGCCTTCTCCAGCTCAGCCCCCGAGAGCGCGGGCAGCGGGTTAGGGTACTGCAGCTGCTTCCTATAGTCGGTGGGCAGCAGGTCAGGGTACAGGCCCATCACATGGGTGGGATCTGCAAGGAAGGAAAATGTGAGTCTTCTGGAAAAGAGCCTAACAATAAGGATAAAACAAGATTACGATAGCAGCAAAGTAAGTTCCAGACTGATTTGTTTTTCTTTTTGCAGTACTGGGGATCGAACTCAGGACCTTGTGCTTGCAAGGCAGACCCGGTGCCACTGAGCTAACTCCCTGGCCCAGACTGATTTTTTTTAAAGGAATGCCTCTATATTCAGAAAGACTCAATGAGCAGGTATAGATGATTTAAATATTACACATATATTTCTCTAAAACATTATAAAAATGGCATGACTGTCTTCCATGGCACAGGTACATCCACAGAATTAGAAATGAATGTTTATCAACTCTCTAAAGTAGAATATTAAAAAATTCCAAGAGAAAATTGATAATATTGAAATGAAACATGTCAATAGACAATAAAAAATATACATGACAAAAAACAAGTTAGTTTTTAAAAACCCCAGACAACAGGCCAGGGAATGTATTTGTGATATACATGGGTAAGAGGTTACTATGCTGATTATACAAAACTAGGCTAGGGATACAGCTTGGTGGCAGAGTGCTTGCCTAGCACGCGTGGGGTCCTAGGCCCAATCCCAGTACCTCCAAAAAATAAAGGAAAGGTGTTGATTATATAAAACAAATTCACACAAACTGGTAATAAATTGTAAGATCCTTCTTGGACAAAAGAACTGATAAGAGAAAGATTAAAAAAAAGTTTTGCTACGTTAAAAATGAAATGTCAAAGAGGTGAAATTTACTTTTTTACTCCCTAAATTCCCTGCAATCTCACGGATGCTCATAGATACAAACAGAAGCCCACCTGCCATGTGGACTGGCTGAACACTTAGCCGGCCACCGTGCTGGCACACCGCTGCTGTGGGCACCCGCACTCCCAGCTCTTTCTGTGTTCCCTCCCACTCCTGAGCAGTGTGAAGCACCTTCACAGACTTCTCAGGGTTCTGCCAAGAAGCGCTGGCCTCTGGAAGTGGGAGAGTCCTCTCTCTTCACAGCCCGTCAGTGCCTACAGCTAGACTCAGCATAGCCCGAGTCCGGTTGTCCCCAACTCTGGTCATCCCCGGGTCTAGTTATCTCCAAGCCTAGTTATATCCAAGTCTAGGTGTCCCAGAGTCCAGTCGTCCCTGTGTCCCATTGTCCCTGGGTCTAGCTGTCCCTGAGTCTGGTCGCCCCCAAGCCTACCCATCTCTGAGTCTTGTCATCAGTTCATCCTCATCACAGGTGACTGCCCATCTGCTGGGCCTCTTGCCAGTCCTGTGAGAATGCTGGAAGCTGTAGGGCCAAGCACAGGAAGATGAAGCAGCTGCCAGGCTCTGGGTCACGGGATGTGGCCAGGAAGCCAACATCCAGTCACAGGGACTTATCCCCACTCTTCCAACCCATCCAATGGTCTGTGTGTATCATAGTAAAACAGATGCAGCACAACATTTATCATTCTAACCACTAATGAGTGGACATTCAGGGGCACTGCATCCATTTCCACTGCTGTTCACCCTTTACCACCATCAGAGCTTTCCATTCTCCAGACTGAAACTCCATACCCAATAAATGGTTGCTGCTCCCTCAATTCCAGCTGCTGGTAACCTCTGTCCTACTACAGGTATGTCTTATAACTTGAAGGCTTATTTCACTTAGCACAATGTCTCAAGGTCCACCTATTTTGTGGCATATATTAGAATTTCATCCCTTTTAATGCCTGAATAATATTCCACTGAATGTATATACCGTAAGAAGAGACTGGGGGAAGGGGTTACTGGAGATTGAACCCAGGAAGTGCTGAGCTACATACATCCCCAGCCCTTCTTTTAATCATCCTCCTGCTTCAGCCTTCCAACCCTAGTGACATTTTTATACCGATTTAATTACACAGTTATTACTATGTGCTACTGCCTACTGCATGCATTACTGTGAAACTCAATCATCCTCATGCTGCTATCAGAATGAAGAAAAGAGTACTTGGATGCCCTCATCTCCTGCTAGGAATTTAACCTAAGAAAATAATCCAAAAGATTAAAGGGAAAAAAATCCCATAATATGTATGAGGAGTGTATTACTTGTAACAATGTAATTCTGGAAACAATGGATAACTCCTTCAACAGAGGAATAAAGTGTGCTTAATCCAACTGAAAAGAACACTAAGAACACTATAGCTGTAAATTACAACTACAAAGTACACACAGCAACACAGTGGCCAAAGCTATACAAGTGTATGGCTTTACGAGCATAATTATGTTACTTGAAGCTAGAGGCATTCTGTCACTGAGGTACAGGCCCGACTTTCCTTCTTTCTTTTTTTTTTTTTTAATTTTGAGACAGGGTCTATCTCACTAAATTGCCTAGGCTGGTCTTGAACTTGTGATCTTCCTGCCTCAGCCTCCCAAGTAGCTGAGATTATGGCATATGCCACAACATCAAGCTTGGATCCAGGTTTCTTAAAGTTTTTTCCTCCCATTCATATAAGCTTTTTATTTTCCTTTAGGAAAATGTCAAGGGTGGGGCAAAACGGGCTACATCCCTTCCAATGCATGCGAGTCCTTGGCCAGGCGACCAGAAGGCCTGAATAATATCTTGGCCTGAACCCCCCAGAACCCCACTACCCCTGTCACCTCTATCTGGCAATGCATTTCTGCCCACTCACGAAGACCCTGTCCTTCAGGATGAGAAAAATCACAATAGCCGGTGAAGAGCACTCCACTGGTGTCCCTTGGAAACGAGTCTGAGGAAGGAAGGCGGCTGCTGGGAACTGCAAGGGAACCAACTCGAGGCCCCCGATGAGGACCCGCCCACCCCTGCACCAAACTTCTGGTCTCCAAGTGGATCCCACAGCTTGGCTTTAAGCCTTGTGATGAGGGCCGGCGCTCAGCTCCTGTTGGCACTTGCTGAGCACACCTGAGGCTCTGGCTTTAGTTCTCGGCACACACAGCAGAAAACCCAAGCCCTGGTGACGTTCCCAAGGCCTGGGGAAACCCAGGCTCCTCTGCAGCACCCGGCTGTACCGTGTCTCTCTGGCAGGGCCCATCACCCACCAGCACACCTGGCACTGGGCCCGGTTTCCAGGTTCTGGACGCCGTACAGCTCCCCTGTCTCTGCACCTCATTACAATTCTATGCTTCCTGAGCACCTTGGGGGCCCTCACCTCTCCTCTCCCTTACTCGTGCTCAGGAGAATTTTTATCTCACACCCATGTCACCCCAAGTGGTTCGCATGGGAGCTCCTGGTGGGCCTCTGATGTCTCATTCAGCCCCGAAGCCCCAAAGGATGGAAGGCAGACCCGGGACCGACAATGCCTATCTGATCTGCTTTGGGGACAATGTGTTCTGAGTTCAACTCATGCCACATACAGAAACCCCAGTATAATACAGAGACATTATGAACAATGAAATGCTATCCCATATGCACGACGACAGATACAAATCAGCTCTCCTCCAGCCTCGATGGCCTTAGCACTTAGCACTAAGTTTGCTTATTTGCTGTCACCTACTGCCTCCCCACCAGAATATAAACCCCATTACTTGGCACCTAGAACAGTCTCAGTACCTGTAGAAACACGATAAAGATTTCCTGATGTTGAGAGCCATTTTATATAATTTGGGGGGAAAATCATTTCATAATTAAATTATGATTAGGACTGTCTAAGGCCCAATGTCTTTTTGCCCTAGAGCCGGCTGTGGCATGCAGAAACAACTGTTTTGCCTTCAGTCACAAGTTGAAGCCTCCATGGTGCTGATACTGTGATGCTCAAGGGCAAGATTACATCAGCTGAAGACACCCTGCTTCTTTGAGAACTGAGTAGTAATATAAACAAGAGGTCTCGTCTGGGGAAAAGGACAAATTCCTTATTAGCCTGCTATCTTGTCCCATCTCCTATTGTAAGAATGCTCTGCCCATCTCACAGTCCTCATCAACACAGATCCTCATTAACCTAAGATCCCCGCTGCCCTCTGAGTCACCCAATACGCCCTCTGATTATTGTATGCACCCAATAAAGAGTGGCAAGCTCGGGGTGTCTTTGTTTTTGCCCACTCTGAGGCACTGACCTCACAGCTCCCCATGTATTATGAAATTACACATATCTCTATTGTCTTTCTTTCTTTTTTTTTTTTGGTACCGGGGATCAAACTCGGGTCCTTGCACTTGCGAGGCAGGCAGCGGAACCACTGAGCTAAATCCCTGGCCCTCTATTGTCTTCCTTCAGCCCTCACCATCCACCCCTCTTTCTACGCAGATCAGCCTCTAATATACTGAGTGAAAAAATAAGAATATATAGTGAATACAGAACTTGAACCAAGTGAACAGACTGAGGCTCAATTTTTTTTTTTGGCACCGGAGATCAAACTCAGGACCTTGTACTTTCGAGGCAGGCGGCGGAACCACTGAGCTAAATCCCTGGCCCCAAGGCTCAATTTTAAGACTTAAATATAAGTTTCAAGAAATGTAATACCTCTCCCACTCAAACTCCTGCCATTACACAGCGCCCACCCCACCACCAAGACCCAGACCCCAGGGCATCAAGGTGGTGAGTCTGCTCGCCCAGCATCCTGTAAAGATCCCAAGTCCAGCCTTCACACTGTGCATTCTCGCCTGTTATGCACAGAGAAAGGTGGCCTGGGGGCAGCAGCCCACAGCTGGGGTCCCACAGCAGGTACTGATGGACTCCCAGACATCTCAGAATCTGACAAAAGGGACTGGCCCTCTCTCTAGGAAATCCCACGCATAAGCAAGATTGTGAGTCTCGGGTCATTCGCAGACTTAGTAAACACCACTCAAGAAAGATGACTGACAATGACACCCTCCAAGGGGCCATCTGTAAGACACAGAAGAGGGGCCGGCAAGAGAAGGCAGAGGCCTAGCACAGTCCTCCCTGCCCTGGGGGAAGGGGGCCCAGGGGTTGGTGCATGCCACAACCAGCTCTCTGAGACCATTCCCTGCAAGGTGTGCCCTCTGGCTCAGGTGAGAGCGGCCGCCACATGACTTCCATGTGCTCCAGTCCTGTACTGGCAAAGTAGTCTCTACCGTGGCATTGAGTACCACAAAGCTGGTTCTGTGAGTGTGATGTGTTTCTACGCACTTGGTCAGCAGGAGAACAGTGGCACTGTTAGAGGATGCAATGTCTCTTGGTCTACGCTCGATTCTCCCCAACTTGTTTAACATTTTGAAGTGACCACAAGCAAGAATCTCATAGTAAGAGAAAAAGCCTCAACTACATACAAAGACTTAAATCCTATGGAAAGGTGCTGTTTTAGTGCAAGTAGCAGCTATTTAGCAGCTTCAAGAACCACTATGCTTTATATTAAACTGACCCATCTGGGGAAGCTGACAGTACAAATGATGAAGCCAACATTTACCCATATTAATATTTTTCAGTCTCATAAAAAAAGTCTATATGGGGCCAGGGATTTAGCTCAGTGGTTTCGTCGCCTGCTGCGCAAGGGCAAGGACCTGAGTTCGATCACCAGTACCAAAAAAAAAAAAAATCTATACAGTACTCAAAATAAGTCTTGTTTTGTTTTTAATGAGACTGGTTTCTACTGGAATCAAATGTCCTCAGAGAACTGCATCTCATAGGAACAAGCACAGACCAAGGGTTTAAGACTGCAAAGGACCATGTAGGGTATAAACACCAGGGAAAATTTAAATGCCATAGAATTGTTGCTGTTTTTATATGTGCTCTGCTTACAAAGTCACAAGGCTATAGTCTTCAGATGGTTCATTCCAACCTCATTTTTCCCATAAGCCCTGGTACTTCTCATAACCACATACAAGGAATCATAGCAAAAATGCCTATACTACAATACATAGAAAAGTGTCTTAGTTACTTTTCTCATTGCTGAGACAAAATACCCAACACTCACAAGTTAAAGCAGGAGAGGGTGGTTCATATTGGTTCACAGTTTGTAGAGGTTCAGTACATAGTCAGCTAATTCCAAGGCAGTGTGGCACAGCAGAGGGGTGTCACAGAGAAGAAACAGTTCGTGACAAGGCAGGCAGGAAAGCAGCAAGCAGCAAAGCAGTGAGCCTCCCTTTCCCTTTTACCCCATACAGGCTACAAGCATTATAGCTGGTGCCACCCACACCCAGAACTATGCCAAACCAATCAGTGGGCTAATTTAGTACCACACACCTTTAATCCTAGTATTACACACCCTAGATCCAGACAGCTCTGAAAAGCCCCACCTCTGAGTGCATGAGGCTTTGTGGGGACATCAAGACACAAACTATAACAAAGAATATCGTGGGTATCAGGTATGGGTCATCAGAAAGGGATCTAGTCTCTCTACTGTAAATATAAGTAAACAAAAGAATATTCATGTGCTTTTGGTTGGGGTCAGCCCATCACCTGGGGTCTGACAATGTCTGGGAATCTGGACCTAAGGCCCAGAACTTAGAATGAAGTCAGTCGAAGGAGGTGTCACTTCAATGTGGTCCATAGCTAGCTACCCTCCAGACAACACTGTCACCAGCAGGTGTGCCCTGATGCACAACAGGTCTACAGAGCCTCACTTCCCACATGGGACAGCTCTGTGAAAGTTGAATCCCATCTGATACTGCTGCTTGGGATGCAGCACAGTGCACTGCGGTATGAACTCAGGATGATTTGCAGAATAAACCCATTCAAAGGCAGTGGCTTCATTAGGGCTGACTTTAAAGCTTTATTATGGAGTACAAGTATTGCTGGCAAAGGAAAAAGGGTCACATTACTATAACAGTTCTATCTTACTCTTCCCAAAGAGCAGGTAGTGCCCTGAAAATGAAGTCCAGGGGTTAAGTTCATCTAGAGAAAGGAGAGGAGACATTTATCAATTTCAGGCTCTTCAGCACCCATCCCTCTTCTTTTTTTTTTTTTTTTTTTCCTCCAGTACCAGGGATTAAACCCAGGGCCTTCACACTGATACACACCCAGCCCTTTTTATTATTTAAAATTTTCAGATGCAGTCTCACTAAGCTGTTAATGGCAGTCTCCTGCCTCAGCTTCCCAGAGTGCTGAGATTACAGGCATGTTCCACCACACCTGGCTCCATCTCCCTTTTTACTGCAACTATGTCCTTTTGGCAAGCTCCCTTTTCTACATTGTATGTAGTCTTGGTTGGAGGACAGCCTTAGACTTCAGAAGCAGAGGTACCAAGCACCCCTTCCCACCCATGGGACAGTATAACCATGACTTAATCTGGCTGACACAAGCTAAGATCCCTTGGACCTCTGAAAAAGCAGGATGACAAGCAGTGAGGGCCAGGTCCTAGGTATGACATGAGATGACCCTCTTCCACCAAGAGGTAAAATGGCTTTCCCTTGCCTTTATCCTGGAAGGATCCTTGAAAGTGAACAGAATGCAGCAAAAGAGACAGTCACAAAGGGCATGAGGCTTCTCCTTCTGGGAAACACCAGTTGCTATGCATGAGGATACTCAGGTGGCTCTTTGGAGAGACCCATTTGGACAAGAACAGAGGGCCCCCCCAGCCCCACAGTCAGCCAGAAGAATGAGCCAGCTTACAAATGTATCCTCTGGCTCAGTCCATGATAGCAGCCCAGCTGACACACAACTGCAACTGCACAACAGACCTGAAGCAAGAGCTGCGCCCTACCAAATTCTTACCCAATAATGCAAGAAAAGGTAATGGCTACCATGGGCTACTAAGTTTCAGGGTGATCTGTTACATGGCATTAGATCACTAACACATTGGTGGGGGCAGTTTTTATTGAGGACACAGTAACAGGGGAGGTGGAAGGCCAGCCAAGGAGGTGGCTACACCTGAGCCGGACTGCCCAGCCTGTCCTGGCTACACAGTGATTACTGTCCTGCTTCCTGCTTTCTGCTGGGAGTACCCCCAGAAGCCTGGCCTCTTATCAACTGTATAGCTCCTCCACTGCCAACTCCCTGACCTTCCAGTACACCCTGCTTCACTAATCAGATTCTGCTGAAGGTATTCAGAATTGGCCTCCTTGTTTACAACAAGGAAAGTGAACAGATACAAGAGTTACCACAGGGCATTACTGGCCAGGATTGAGGGATGGTGAAGAAAAGGCAAAGTAAAGGGGAGGAGGAAAGAAAAGATTACAGTATGATTCAGAAGTAAACCAAGCATATATAGACTGATCCACTTCAAGCAAAAACTGAACATGCAGAAATGCCAAGTTTAATGACAGTAGTGACAACACAGGGTACAATGCCCCCCAATAGACTCATCTACATAGCAGCACTGCAAGGCAAACATCAGCATTGTCTACCTCTTGTAAAGGGGAATTCAGATGCACACAGAGGTCCAGAAGCCCTGGCTGAGCTCAGTCCGGCTGCTGCCAATGCACCTGCTCATTAGCACACCTGGGCATCAAGAGACATCTTAGGATGCTAAGGGAGGACTTTGTGGCATTGTCTTATGTTGGCTCTAGAATGTAATCTACTGTTTAATTCAGGGACTTCCGATTAAGACAGCATTCCATAGACACTAGCTGATCAAGTATATGCATGTTCTGAAAATTGCAAGTCTGTATTTACAGATGAGAACAGATTCCTAAGATTCCTGTAGATATGCAACCACTGTAGCTACCACAGGATCTTGCTAGGCATGAGCATCAGGTTTGAGGAGAATTAGTTTCCCCCATTCTCAGAAGTCAGGATCATTGCTCCTCGAACCATCTGGGCTCCCACCCTCATAAACTCCCATCCCAAGGCCACACCAGCCATTACCTGTGCCAAGCTTAGCAAAGACCTGCATGGACTCATCAAAGCGCTTCTGGCAGAAGAGGTTGAAGGCATACAAGTTCTTGATGTGATGGATTTGCTGCTGCTTCTCACTGTCAGAATCATCTTTCATTTCCTGACAAAGAGAGTAGAACAGATAAGTGCTCATTGACCTGACAAACATATTCAGCATGCTCTTCACAGAAGCTCAAGTGTGCATGGCACCAACATGGAGCTTTCTGCAAACAGCCTTATCAGTACTCCTGAAAATTGCCAAGGTCAGAGGAAGACACTGTCAGAGGCGTGAGGACACTAAACATATGTGACAATTAAATGCGACACAATTTCCAGATTTGATTCTGGAATAGAAAAAAGGACAGTAATGGAAAAACTGGTCAAGTCTGAATAAAGTCTTGAAATTAGTTTTAAAACAAAAGCCCAAAATGAGATGGGATAAGCACGATGGCAGAAGCAGTCTGAGCAGGGGTCCAGGCCAGGCCAGCAGGGACCAGACTGGGGTGGCAGGGTGAGCTGCAGTCAGCCAAGGGGCTGGAAGGGAGGGGAGGAGGAGGGTGTGCTCATGGCAAAAGGGAAAGGCATGTGCAAGGCCCTGAAATGACAGGGAACATGGCATGATCAATAAATGAGACATCTGGTGAGACCTGCACAGTGGGGAAATGTCCTACTTACAGCAAAAGCTCAACAAATGAGGCAATTAACAGCCTTGTTTCTTCTGATTATCTCCCCCTCTTATATCCCATTTAATCAATCTTTTCCAACTCTAATTTCTTATTCACAATGTCTCAGTTCCCTTCTTCCCTTCCCTATGGCTACCTGAGCCCAAGCACTGTCAGTGTATGGCTGTGCTTATTCCCAGACCTTTTTTTTTTTTGAGATAGGGTCTTGCTAAGTAGCCCAGGCTGGCTTTGAACTTGTGATCCTCCTGCCTCAGCCTCCCTAGTGCTGGCATTACAGGTGTGCATCACTACCCAAGCTTAGAAATTAACTTTTACTCTTATTATCTTCATCCAAATTTCTTTAAATTTGCATTGTCTAGGTTATGCTCAGAATGACTTTTGTCATTTCTGAAATCAAACACACTCTCTACAGATTATAATCATCATTACTGAGGATGTTTATAAGAATAGGACCTGGACTCTGAAGGTCAACTCCAAAATGGCTACTGGCCATGGGAGCCCCACTGGAACAAGGGCACAGTAACTGCTTTGCTGTTAGCAACATTCCACGAAAACATAAAGGAGGACAACTACTGTGGTTTAAAGACTGTGTGCCCTGCCCCAACCCCAGAGGTTCAAGCGCGGGGAACCAGGTCCCCAGTGTGGCAGCACTGGGAGAGGGTGCGGACCTTTAAGAACTGGCCTGGTGGCAAGCCCAGAGATGACTGGGTACATGGGGTGGATCCCATGCCATTCGCTCCTGGGGAGTTTGAGAAGAGGCTGATATGAAAGGAGCAGCTCCAGCCCCGCCTGTCCTGCCTGCTTCTGGGTGGAGATGTAATTGTTTGCTTGTGCTCAACTGCTATCCACGCCAGGGTATGGCAGAGCCAATGAGCAGCACTCTCCATAAATCCTGCACTATGCCATTTGGACTTTGAATCACCAAAACCCAGCTAAATAAACCTCCTTTCTTCATAAGTAAATTGTACCTGGTATTTGTTAGAGTGACAAGCTGATTAATACAGTACCAATCATTAAGTATCAGACTGCACCCTGGTTGAATGTAACATCCTGAGGTGGTTTCAGAGTATCTAAGGAAAGTTACTCATCCCAACATACAAGTCTACCTTTGAAACCAATCCAGAGGTGTAGCAGACATCCCTGCCCAGTACTAACGGGCTATGAGTGGCACATGGTTCTTGCTTTCCCTAATTCAGCTCTATTATTTTATATCAGTCAGGAGTCAGACTGAAGTCCTATGTGACTCAGTGGGCATGTCAGGTAGCAGAGTTGGGCTAGTATTGCTTCTTTGCTTATGGCTGTCACTGAAACCTAAATCCTGGTCTATGAAATGGCAGGGATCTGCTGAATTACATGAAGCTGAGGTCAGCAAGACCCAATTAAAATGCTTTCCCCTGACTTATGGATTCTCACTAACCTGATGGTTGCTTGCTAACTGTACCCGGTACCAGTACCTGTTTGTTCTACCCAAGCAAAATAAGCAATGCTTACTTCCTAACAACCCTGCCTGGCGCCATCATGCCAGGTGTTCGGCAGTATTTCATAGATGTCTTCAGAGCATACCCAGCTTCCTATTCCTTCCCATGGTTATATTCAATAAATATTGGATGCACTTGGGGGCCTTTGTCTTTGCTGCCCAGAGCAGCATCGATCAGGTCCCAAGACCCATCTTTACTCTAAGTTTCGTTTCCTGTCTTTATTCTTTCACCTTGTGCTGTCATGGCTCACAGGAGGCAGGCCAGGAGCCACGGCACAGGTTCTGGCGATGTCCCCTTTCCTGTTCCGATACAGAGGGGCCCTTGAGTTGCTACATTCAACTAGACTGTAATATTACATTTATAACCATTACTGTACTTGCAATGTTTCTACTGTCTTTAATTTTTCAAAACAAAAAAGAGCTATTATTTTATTCTCTAATTCTATAGAATGCTAATTATTATAATTGGCATTTATCCTATATTTGCTGTGTTTTATTTGTTTTGAGACAGAGTCTTACTAGTTCAGGCTAGCCTTGAACACACTATGTAGCCTAGGCTGGCCTCAAACCGAGGCAATTTTGCTTTAGCTTCCTGAGTGCTGGGATTATACCACCACACCCAGTTCATTCTATATTTGAACAGATTAACAAAGTGAAAAAGTAAAATCACATAGAATTCCACAGGTATCTTAACATAGACCCTGAATCAAAGGCCCCTTTCAGCTCTGTGCTCATTCCACTAGTCCAAAGTAAATGTGAACATCTACACCAAATTCAGCCCTTTTGAGAACAAGGGGGAAGTCTGACTCAATTACAAATCTCAGGAACAATACTTACTGCGAGTTGCAAAGCCAATTCAAACTGTTTATCCTGGAGAAGCTGTTGGATCTGGGTTGCCATGGGGACAGGAATGAGTCTCCAAACAAAGTGATTGCTGGCCACATAGATAATGTTTGATCTGCAGGCAGAAGTAAGATTATCAGGAGAAGAGCACCGAATTATGATGACATGGAGACTTTAATCTTGGAGACAGCCTGGTAACCACAATGAAGAAAGAAATTGCTCACCCCCCTGAGGTAATGAAACGAGGCCTTTGAAGTTCAATGCTCTGGACCAGAAGCCTCGGCTCAAGTGTGCGGATCTCCACGTATCGAGGCAACACTGCGATGATGTAGGGGGGTTGGTGCTCTGTGCAAGAGAGAGCAGGCTGTTTCAGGGGCTCATGTGAAATTGCATCTGAATGAACCTTCCATAGAGCCCACAGGTCAAATCCCACCCCAAGATCAGACATCATGGTACAGAAAGGGGAAGACATCGCTTGGCCTGAGTGATGCCAAGGAGAGAACTCTCCTGCACAGATAGGATGCATCAGCTCTGCGACAGGAACCTGACCCCAGGCTACCCTTTCCTCAAATCCTGGATGACGGCCTTGCGTACCCTTCCTCTTCAGTCACCAAGTGGCCAAAAAGCTGGATGTGGCAGCTTCTAGTGAGGCTCAGGGGAGAAGTGTGGGTGAAGCTGGCTACAGCTTGCTTCTTTCTTCCTCTTAGAAAGAGGAAGAGATAGGCAGTTTCTTCCCTAGCCACATGCCTCCCCAGCATTTCTGCCTGAGATTTTCACAGATGCAGCGCTCTACTCAGTGGCTGTTAGGGTCTGAATGCTTTCATCCCCTCTAACTCTCATGGGCTAGAATTTTATTTTGAGGCAGGGGCTCACTAAGTTGTGACCCTCTCAACTCAGCCTCCTGAGCAGCTGTGATTATAGGTAGGTGTTACCATACCCGGTTTCTTTCTGTTTTTTAAAAATGACACATAGCCATATCTACTCTCTCCTTCCTGTACTATATGATAGGTGTGGGACAAGCCACAGCTTAAAAGTGCTGGCGAAGCAGAACAAAAGTGTTAAAGAAGCCAGCATGTAAAAAGCCCCAAACCCTTGCCAGGAAAGCTTTCTTTTGTTTGAGAGGTTGTGTGATAAAGACTTAACACAGAACATTTTCTTTAAAATACAAAAACTTAAAATAAGACTGAGGGTCTGCTCTACTTTTTACTGAACTTTTGAAAGAAATTAAATATAACGGCACCAATTTAAAAATAGGGGGCCGGGGATTTAGCTCAGTGGTTCCGCCGCCTGCCTCACAAGTGCAAGGTCCTGAGTTCGATCCCTGGTACCAAAAATGAATAAATAAATAAATAAATAAATAATAAAAATAGGAACCGGAGGTAGAGCTTGGTGGCAGGACACTTGCTTAGCATGCAGGAGACCCTGGGTTTGAGGCCCAGCTCTACAGAAAGGAAAAATAATTAAAAGTAAAAAAAATTAGCCAAGTGTCACAGAGCATGCCAGCACTCAGGAGGCTGAGGCAGAAGGATCACTGTCAGTTTGAGGCCAGCCTGGGCTACAAGGTGAATTCCAGGCCACCCTGGACTACACAGTGAGACCCTGTCTCAAAAATCCAAAATTAAATAAATAAATAGATAGATAAATATTTTCATGACTACATTCCATATAATCCTGCCTACGGCCTACAGGATGTCAGAGGAAGGACCTCAAAATGTGGCCCTGGAAATTAAACCATGGACATGTTTTCTGTGAAGCACTGTGGAAGGCACTGGGGTACCAGCGAAGGTTTTCAAACATGCACTCCCGTACTGGGGAACCAGAAACACATTTCAAACAGTTCCATGCATCTTTACCTCATCTGCCAAGCTGCCTCACCTGAAGAGAAGCCAAGGCCTCCTAGAACCTCAGGAAGCCTCCGGGAAGCTCCTAGCTCCCATACTTGTTACTATGCACAACCCTGGACCTTCTAAAATACTGTACTTCTAGTTGGGCATGGTGGGGCACACTGTAATCTCAGCACTCGGGAGGCAGAAGCAGGAGGGTTGCCATGAGTTCAAGGCCAGCCTGAACTACATAGCAAGACTCTTTCTTTAAAAATAAATAAATAAACAGATAGATAAAATAAAATACTGCCCTTCTGGTTTACCTTCTTTCTGGTCTACATGTCTCTAACCATCACCAGAACACAATGCTTTGATCAAGACCATTACCACTGAGGAGCCTACTGGCCTCTCGGACCCGTTCCTGGACCGCTGGCAACTGGCCCCATTGACTCCCCCTTTCCACAGACCACTTCAGCAGCTCAGTCCTGGCAGCAGCCTCCCATAAATCAGCACAGTTTCTGCACTTTCACTCACTCTTCCAACTATTCTTTCTGCCTTATATGCAAGGGAATTTTTCTTCAAGTCAGAGTCCAAACTCCCTACCTATCCTAGTAGTCTTGCCTATGCAGTGAAACTTCTTCCTAGTTAAACAATGAACTTCCCTCTGGGAAATACTGAAGTTTAATGTATCCAAAGGAATATCTTAAGCAGGGCCTTATTCTGTCTCTTTTTTTTCTTTTTTTCGGTACCGGGGGATGGAACTCAGGACCTTGTGCTTATGAGGCAGTCATGGCACCACTGAGCTAAATCCCCAGCCCTTGTTCAGTCTCTTTACCTGAGACATAATCCCTGCTTCCCAAGCTAGAGTCCTTTGAGACCCAAGGCCCGTCCATGTGCCCCACTCCACAGCAGGAACTAGTTAATAGTGCTCATACTTCTGGCCACCAAGGAACTGCTGCAAAAGTGGGCAGATGCTGAAGCCGGGTGTAGTGGCACACACCTGTAATCCCAGCACTTGGGAGGCTGAGGCAGGATTGCCACAAGTTTGAGGCCAGCCTGAACTACCTAGTGAGTTCCAGGGCAACCTGAACTACATAGCAAGATCCTGTTTCAAAAAAGAAAAAAAAAAGGCAGATGCTTCCGGGAAATGCCGCCTCAGAGGTGGGCACCTGAGGCAGGCAGAGCAACAGAAACACCTGATATCCAAGTCAGAGATTGTCAGCTAACTGGAGCCTGTGTGTCTAAGCTACAAAAACAATGGCAACAATAACCATGACATCAAAAGCCCTTCAAAATAGTTATATATATTATAGGAATAAATGAGGAATTTCCACTAATTTCCAAATGTAGACTACTTGGCATAGGACATAACAAAACCATTAAAAAGATAGAAGAAAAGGAGCTAAGAAGTAAAAACAGCAGTAGACAAGCACTTCCTGAAATGTACATTTCTTTTTACATTTTAACCCTCTTGAGTAAAACTCAGCTTCATGCAAAAACTAGACTGTCCTGTTTTTAAAGGCCCTGAAACATCATCATGTACTTCTGAGAAGGGAACCGAGAGTGACCAACGCAATTCGAAGCAACCTGCTTGAGCTATGGATGGGACCCTGTTCCACAGGGAAAACACAGCCCCAGCCCACAGAGGGAAGGGCAGTAGCCAGTGGCCTTACCCATGGCCACTGGGATGTCTGTCCAGTTCAGGGCGCACTTCTGGGTGCAGATCCCCTCTTCATTGAGCACCACGGTGAGATCATCCTGACCCACAGCCACCTTCCCATCTGCCAGAGGTGCGACTAAAGGTTCCAGCTGTTTTCCTGTTGGGAAGAGCTCTTTGACAGACCCCTTTCCATCCACCTATAGGAAAACACAGAGTGAGTCATCCAGCTTTCCCTGGCCAGAGGCATGAACACTCTGGAAATGTCTAGGCAAAACCTCAACCAGGGAGGCCAGTAATATTCCTTGTTTGACATGAGTATCACACTGTTTGTTATGACAAACTTTACAACAGCGTAAGACCAGCGCTCTAATGCAGAGAAAAGTATCTGGCCTGGCAATGGACTATGCCAGGCGCTGGGGAGTGCACAGCACCTGGAGCTGCCATACATTGCTGGTGGAGGCACAGCCCCTTTGTTTGCTGTTTTCTCATAAAGCTGAACATAAACTTACCACATGACCCAGCAACCCACTTCTAGGCATTTACCCAAGGCAAATGGAAATTCATTTTTACAAGCACCTGAATGCAAATGTTCATAGTAGCTTCACTGTAATTGCCAAAGATTAGAAACAACTTCATCTTCAACACATGAATGGGTAACAAATTCTGGCACTTTCAGAAACAGCCATTTAAAAAAAGCTATTGTTACACACAGTACAAGTGAATGGCAAACATATTACGCTAAATGAAACCAGCCAGATTCAAAAGGCTACATAATGTTTAATTCTATTTACATGACATACCAGAAAAGATGAAACCTTAGAAGACAAAGAACAAATCAGTAGTTACTGAAGTTTAGGGAGCTGGACAAACACGGGGCTAAAGGAATTGGGGTGAGGTGATGGCTATGTATTTTGATTACGATGTTAGTCATACAAGTCTAGGCACTTGTTAAAACCCAGAGTTGTGCATCAAGAAGAATAAATTTTACTGTATGTCAAAAAGTTTTATTTTTTAATTAAAGCAAGATTTCTTACTCTTAGAATGCTGCACTCTCAAGAAGGTGAAGGAGGCTGGGGATGTAGCTCAGTGTTAGAGCACTACCTGGCATACACATGGACAAACATGTCAAGAGGACGGAGAGATTGCTCCAGCTTCAGCTCGGTCCCCACCCCTCACAGACTCCGCTTTGCAGCCTTGTGCTTTGTTGATATTAGGCAGCTGCACAGTAGTGATTCCTCCAGGGGTTTGCAACCCTGATGCTGATAAAATTAAGACGTTCCCAAAATAAACTATGGAACAAATATATCAGTAAACAACAAAGAGTTCCCACATCGGGGAATAGGAAGAAAGGCTTCTAGAATTGCCAAGTCTGGATCAATAGAATCGAGTAAAGGTAAGGGATTTAGATTATTCTATGACCGGAACGGTGTATCAACATTTTCTACATAGAGTACACATATTGGAGGGGAAAAAATGTGGATCTTTACCATTTAGGTTAAGAGAAAAAGCAGGTTATAAAATAATGTGTATAACATGAAGTTATTATGGTTTAGATTTTTAAAAGTCCACCTAAGGTCTCAGGTGTTCAGAAGTGGTACTTTTGGAAAGTGAGCAGATCACGAGAGCTTTAAACACATCTATCAGTGCTTCATCTACTGATGAGCTCAGAGCTGAGTGTGCTGCCAGGAGGTAGAGCCTGTTGGAGGAGGTGGTCACTGGCGGTGTGACTTGGAAGCGGGTACAGTATTCTCCCTGGCCTTCCCCTCTCTCCCAGCTTCCTGACTATGTTGAGCAGGTTCCTGTGCTAGACCTTTTTGCCATGCCATTTCTGCATTGGAGCCAGTCAACAATGGACTAAACCCTCTGAAACCTTAAGTCAAAATAAACCTTGCTTCTGATAAGTTGTGTATGTCAGATATATTGTCCTAGCGATGAAAAAGTGACAAACACACATATTTTCATAAAAAGGATAGAAGCCCATATACCAAAAGCTCAACAAATTTTTCTTTCTCTTTTTTATTTACTTTGTTTTTTTTGCAGTGTTAGAGAAGTGAATCCAGGGCCTTGTGCATGCCACGTAAGTGCTTTATCACTGAGCTGCATTCCCATCCCTCAGTAATTACAGTAGTACCTCAGTTCACAAACAGAAGTGTTTGGCAAAATTTTGTTTTTGTTTGCAAACTCTGCATTGGGTAACAAACATGACTGCAGTCATCTTTCCCACTGTAACACAAATGTGGTCATCTTTTCTAAAATTGTAGAACAAATTACATTTGTGAACTGAGGTACCACTGTATTTCTGAATGGGGAATTCCAGATGATTTGCACTTCCTTTATTTCCTTATCTAGATTTTGTTATTTTTATTTTTTATAATAATACATGTATGTACCTTTTGAAATATAAGAAAACAGTGACAAAACCTTTTTTGAGATAGGGTCGGTCTTGCTATGGAGGTCAGGCTGGCCTCCATCTCACAGTGATCCTCCTGCCTCCGCCTCCTGTGTGCTGGGATTACAGGTGTGTATAACCATGCCCAGCTCAGAAATAAGTTTTAAACCAAATGTACTAAGAGATTTGGGGAGGCAAGAGATTCAAAGTCTTAAGAATACTTAAGTAAATGAGGACAGCAGGGCAAATGTGCGCAGTCCTAATGATCAGTCCTAATAATTAGATACATGGTGTGGATAATCATTATATAGAGAACTGAGAGCTGACACTGCTTGGCTTAAATTACTCAGACACCTTATTTGTGGAAAATGCTAACAGCACAAAATATAAACAAATATCCAAACAAAAACCCTCATATGCCAAAAGCTGTACTTAAGGTAGTCTCCTGACCTGTAGTTCAGAAGTACATAATCATCTTTCCCAAGGCAAACTGATGGATGATATTTGCAAAATCAAAAGGTTTACCCTTATTAGGTAGTAGTCTCTCTTGAAACCCACACAGATGGAATTTTCACACCAGGCCATAGACTTGGGTACATCTGGCACACTAAAGTCCCCCTGAAAAGAGAGTAGGAATACAGGTGAAAAGACATTAAAAGGAAAAAGAGAAGAAAAAAAAAGAAACAAAACTTATGATCTATTATTTCACTTCCATTCTGCAGAATAACCCTCACCCTCATCTGGACACAATTCTCTTAACACAGTGCCAGGAAACAATGCCTAATAAAAATAGAAGTCACACAGGAACGGGGAAAAGTGCACTTGGAGAATGTAAAGCTCACTTGGAAATAAACCAATCTGCACAAATGCTATAAAATTATATCACAAGTGGACATGAACAAGTTCTCAGCTACTTTACACCAGAGTATCTGGGTGGAGAGACTATAAGCTGGGGATCCTAAACTTCACTAGAACCAAACAGGAAGTCTGTCAAGCTATAGGCTGTCCACAGCAGCAGCTCCCGCCCCACCCAGGGACCCATTAACAGTGGACTTCACCTGCAATTCATGAAACTCCCTGTCCTTCCAGAAATAGAGGTGCAGTTTCCTTTTTACTGCCACACACATCCGCAACACCTCCTCGCCAGTCTCTGTGTGCTGGTAAGAGATATTCAGAGGAAATGAGGATGCACATAAGACAACTCTGTAACTCGGTGACAACTACATCACAGATTTTCTACCTTGAAATGGCAACTAAGCTGAAAATCCCCAGTAGTATAGTCATGCTGCTGGCAAAACGGGGGAGAACCCCATCATCCTCCTACATGTCCTCAGAAATTCAAAGCAGTGTGTGCCTAAGTTCTGCCACCAAGATCTCAGCAGCATGTGGACATTTACAACACAGAGGAAAATCACAGGGTAGGCCTTCCCCTACATGACAGCTTCCTCCTTTTTTCTTAAACGTCTCTTGCTTATGACTATCATGAGTCAAGGATCAGCATATGCCAGTGACACTGGACTCACTTTTACCTCTTTATTTTATTTTTATATTTTGGCTTTTTGGGACAGGGTTTCACTATGCAGTTCAGGCTGGCCTTGAACTCACGGCAATCCTCCTGCCTCAGCTTCTCAGGTGCTGGGATTACAGGCATGCGCCACCATACTTGGCTTTACCCCTTTAAAGGAGTTGGAAAAAGAAAATCCTAAGCATAAAATAATGCAGTACTGAGCCAGGGAGGGGAATGGGAAAAAAAGATGAATCAAGATATAGCATGTACAGGGCCCAGGATTTAGCTCAGTGGTTCTACCACCTGCCACGCAAGCACAAAGACCTGAGTTCGATCCCCGGTACAAAAAAAAAAAAAAGATATATCATGTACAGGTACAGATTCCCTATGATGAATGTTATCATTATATACATCTAAAATGTACCAATACAATTAATTTTTTAAAAGACAAAAGAAAAAGAATTTTTAAAAAACAATGCAGTATCAGAGTGGAGCATACATGTTAAAAGAGATCGTGGTTGGGGGTGGATGAGGCAGATTTTGAAGACTGTAAGGATGATGAATTAGTAAAAGTAATGAGATGTCATTTTTGAACAATAAAGACCCCCTAGGACAAAGGTCTCAGTGATCTGTAATTTAATGTCATAAATAATTATGTTCCTGATACTGTCACACTCTTGCTTCCCTACTAATATTCTGTCCATGACAAGGGCTTTTATGAGAGCTGAATGAGTAATTATCACACACAGACACCTGGCTTTCCAATCAGAACACACAGGGAATGCAAATGTCTCAGCTTCACACCATGCACTATGGGGGAAACCTCTCCACGGTAATCCAAACGCTCTCTTCGGAGTCACCTGGCCTGGGCTCACCACTGCCATTTCCCCCCAGAAGGGTGCACAGGTAGGGAAGGGTGCACAAACACAAGCTCAAAGCCACATTTGTCCTGAGTTACTCACATGGAGGTCACAGGTGAACAGCGATGCTCCCTTTGCCTTTGAGACTAGAGTGATTTGTTGAAATGTCAAGAGATCATGGACATAAATGTTGTTTTCTGTTTGGAAGGAGGCAAGATGTTACTATAAATGACCGCCCTTCTCTAGGACAGCCACACGCGAGAGGAGAAAGGTGACTGACTATACAACACCTGCAACGACCAGATGGCAGATGCTGGTTGAAGATGTAGCTTCAGGTTCACTAACAAGGACTCGTTCTGGGACGTTATCAGGCCAGTACATTTAGGGGTCACCTGGTCTTCTCACCTTGGATATTCTGGTCCTTAAAAATTTGGGCTGACTTGAGTAGAAGAGCTCTTTCACTTCCAAAGCACTCTACACTTTGCCCTTCTCAAGCCTGGAAATTTGTGACTCAGCATTTGTACAACAAATAGTTTTCAAAGCTATTTACATCAGGAAAAGGAAATCTGTGGATTTTGTATGAACTCAAGGCAAGGATTTCATCCAAGCAAAGCTAGCAATATAATACAGAATCCCCTCTTAGACTACTTAGTTCCAAGACCCCTCAGGGGATGCCTGAGTTGCGACAGTACTGAACCCTGTAGTATGTTTTTCCTATACATGCCTGTGACAAAGTGATAAATTAGAGGGCTGGGGATTTAGCTCAGTGGTTCCGCCGCCTGCCTCGCAAGCTCAAGGTCCCGAGTTCAATCCCCGGTACCAAAAAAAAAAAAGTGATAAATTAGACACAATAAGGGATAAAAACCAGTAAGTGGTAATAAAATCTAACAATACATAACATAAAAAGCTTATGTGACTATGGTATTTGTCTCTTAAATATCTTCCTGCACTGTCCTGGCTGCCCTGCTTTTGAACCCACAGTTGATCACACATAACTGAAACCTAAAGAAGGAAACTGTGGATCGGAGGACAACAGTGATTCTCCCCTGGCCTCCTATCTAGTTTCAGTCATAAGGGTTTAGGTTGCCTTGAATATGCTTCCTTAGCTGCAGGAACTAAGTGTACAATGACTCTATTATTTGGGGCCTGGGCTGAACAGTGCAGAGTGTGAGGCAAGTTTCTAGTCCTTTGCTGCTAAAAAAAAAGGCCTTACGGGCTGCCTTCATGAAACTATGGCTTCCCACACACCCCTGAACAGTCTGGCTCCATCTGCCTCTCACCTGATAGCTTGTCACTGTTACACCCTAAGCCCAGCCACAAGGAACCATTTGCCATGTATTCATATTGCAGGCCCTTGTTCAAGTTGTTCCTTCTGACTGTAATGCTCTGTCTACCTCTCTTCCTGTGGAAATCCTAGTAATCGACTAAACAATACAGTCTCTCCCATTCCTAGGATAGGGTTTTGCTAAGTTTAAGTCACACAGACTGGCCTCACACTTGCATTTGTTCTGCCTTAGCCTCCCAAGAGGCTGTGATTACAGGCAGGCACCACCATACTGGCCCTACAGAACTTTTTATAAATGTCTACTGCCACTTACTACTAGATATTATTATTACTTTCTGTTACTTCAGTCCTCATATTCTGAATATAAGTATCAAAGACAGAAACAATGTCTCATTAAATTTGTTACTGCCTATGTCTAGTTCAGGCTTTGGACAGATCACACTTCAGTAAATACAGTACTTGATTAATTACTGAATGAATGAAATGAGAATCTTTGCAGAACAGAGTTCATGTTTAGGGTAGATGCTGCCTTTATTACCCATGGGCTATGTCTGGTTTGGAACATACCAATTCATTATAAAGTTAATCACTATCAGATCAACCATGAAATGGCTAGCTATGTCCGTTTTTGTCTTTTGGCACCTAAAATACAAATGCAACCCTTGTTCTTACCTAACAAGCTGACCAGAATCTTAAACTGGGAAACCACATGGATCTGGAAAATAGCAAATTAGACAAAATTAAACATTCTGGACAAGGTCTAGCAAATGTTCATTTAACAACAGTGCTAAAAAGGGACTAAAGAGCCTAGCCAGTTACAGGACTCATTTTTATGTGTAACTACGATTTATTCTATGAAAGAGGATTTAGGTGCATAACATACAGGCAGAGAATCCTGCATGAGTAAAGGGCAGAGAGCAGAGGACTCAAAAAGTTAATAAAAGTTCTCGCTTCCCGGGTATCGTGGCTTGGGTGTGATTCCATTACGTCAGGCGTTGGTCATGTGTTGGAATCTCGGTCTCCAGTATGGTGACATTAAGAGGTGGGGCCTGGGAGAGGTTCTTAGATCACTGGAGGTGGACTCTCGGAAGTGACTACTGTAGTTCTCGTGGGACCCTTACATTAGACTCAAGAGAAGGTTGTTACAAAAGAACATTCTCCGGCTGCTTGTTTGGAAATTGGATCTCTCCCTCTTTTGTGTGCTCCTGCAAGGAGGTCTTATCAGAGCAGAGCTGATGTTGGTGCCATGGCCTTGAACCTCCAGAATGTGAGCTAAACAAACCTCTTTTCTTTATAAAGTAGTCTGCATTAGGCATTTCATTACAGTAACAGAAGACAGATACAGCAGGGTCCCATATAAGTCTAATATGCTTGGAGCACCCATCATCGCTCCTTACCTGTTGAATCTTTTTGGAGAAGTTCTTATTGGATTTCTCAAGAGTTACTTCAAATCTGTTGCAACCTATGAAAAAGAAGTAGATATGCAAATCTCTAAACACAGGGATGCATATAAAAGCAACCACAACAAAAATACTACTCATACTGTTCTCTTGCATAAATCTTCAAAAATTCCTAAAAGACTAACATGAAGAGATTTAAAATAGCCAACTGTCTTTACTAAGCACAATAAATTGCTTTCAATTCCAAGTTTGGGACAGGGGGTTTCATGCATCTTTGGCGACAGCAGAAAGGACCACAAAAATTTACCGAGGCTAAGCCTGAAGATCTTACCCTACATAAGTACCTTGGCCAAGGCTTCACAAGAAAGAATGTAAGAAGCAAGTCAAATTCAAGAGCTCAAGCAAGGAAAACCAGCTCAAAGCACCCTGACCTCTAAACTGATGAATTCCCAGCAGCTGCCCTAGTCCTAGGTCCCAGGAAACAGAGCCAACATTTAGTGCCACCTCCAGAGCTGGACCATTCAGTGATCTACACTTACTGCTGCTTTCAGGTGATGCTACATCTGCTGGCACTGTTGCAAAAAAGGGGAAGACAGTTATAAACTATAAAAACATGTGAATTCAGCTTTGCTGAGGATGACGAAAGTATTCAGCCTCAGAAGTCAGCAAAGCATCAAATTATCTAGTAATTATAATAATAACAGCAGCTATCACTAATCAACAATAGATACAGGTTCTGGGTTTGAAAAATTATACATTTTTTTCTGTAAACTCCCACAACCCCCAAGAAGTAGGCTATTTTCCTGGTTCACATCTGAGGGGTCTGCTGAATCAAGCACTTAGGAAGCAGCCACTGCAAGATGAGCCTGAAGTAAACTCCGTGCTGACCCACAGCCACAGCTCGCTAGCCTCCTCCAACTTGGAGGAAGCTGCTTCTCCACAGCTGGCCACAAAGGATCCCAAAGAACATTCATGAGGGTTAACTACAAACTCTTATCATATTAGAAATTAGAGAAATATTTAAAGTATGTACCTATTAATTCATTGTTATATTTAAAATGTAAGGGCCAGGGATTTAGCTCAGTGGTTTCGCCACCTGCTGTGCAAGCACAAGGGCCCGAGATGGATCCCCGGTACCAAATAAATAAATAAATAAATAAAATTTAAAAAATAAAATAAAATGTATACTTACTAACTCGTTAACTCAAAATAACAGTAATAAGCCCATACATTAGCATATCTTTAACCTGCTTTTGTTTTTTATTTTTGGTACGGGGGATCAAACTCAGGACCTTGTGCTTGTGAGGCAGGGGCCAGAACTACTGAGCTAAATCCCCGGCCCTACATTATCATAAATATCATAGTTTCATAAAAGAGAACTTTTTTCCAAAAAATAAAAAAGTATTATTTTCCACTTGTGTAAACTCTAATTTCTGCCTTAATAGAAAACAGCTGGACTCTCACATCTTCTACTGCATTCATTTACTATTTATTTATTTATTTATTTATTTATATTATTCACTCTTTTTTTTGCAGTATCAGGGCTCGAACTCAGGACCTTGTGCTTTCAAGGCAGGCACAGTGCCAATGAGCTAAATCCCCAGCTATATTACTTTTCGAGGCAGGCTCTGGCTATCTGGTTCAGGCTGGCATTGAACCTACTTGTGATCCTCAACCCTCTGCCTCAGCCTACCCAGTGCTGGGATTATAGGCAGGTGCCACCAGGCCCAGCTACTTCTGCATTTAATCTGCTGGTTTTGCTTTTTGTGTTTGTGGTACTAGAGATCAAACCTAAGTTTTGCAAACACTAGGCAAGCACTGTACAACTGTGGTACACCCATATCCCTGCTCACACTATAATGGAAGAGCAGAACAGTCACAATTAGGCTTTTATGGCCCACAAAGCCTAAAATATTTACTATCTGAACCTTTTACAAGCAGGTTTGCTGACCTCTGATTTAAAGTAAAGTTAACAAACTTAGAAACAAAATAAATTCTCAACTTTGTTCTTTGGTTTCTCTTATTTGTCCAAGCAGAACCTGACCAGCCTGCCTTCCTCTCTCCCTCCTGCCTCCAGAAGATGCTCTTTCTTCCCAGTGTTATGTAACCTTTGTTCCTGGGCTGTTTCCACTCTTACCTTAAGTTATTTACTATGGAAATACACACTAGGTTAAAAGCTATGAAACTGCTGTCTCTGCAGGTCTAATATAGTTGGATAATGACAACTTGATTCAACTAACTCTGGCATTAACAACAGATTTCTATAGACTGTGGGTGTAGAGCACAACAGCCAAACATCAACTGTTCATAAAGGAGCACAGAATTAGGAAAAGGGAATGAGATGCTTTCCTTCCAATAAAGGATAGTTTTTTCCTTTTTTAAAGACTTGGTCTTGCTATACTTGAAGCTGGCCTCAAACTTGCAATCCTTCTGCCTCAGCTTCCCGTTGTGCTGAGATTACAAGCATGTGCCTCTACACCCAGCTAAAGGGTACTCTTCAGCAGAAAAAACTTCAAATACCTTAGTTATTATTCTACATTATTGCAGAAAAAGTCACATATGTAGACATTAGTTTTCAAAGTCCTTCATGTCCACTTTTTTTTATCTGCCCTCAACAGATAAACAGTTGATGAAATGGACAAGACAGTTTATAGAACAGAAACCTGACACTAGAAAGGACCTGGCCACAGTCCTGAGCACAGGGAGAAGTAACAAACCCAGGTCCTCTCTTCATAGTCTACCCATCACAAGTTAATAAGATCTTCTAAAATCAATAGCTCCTAAATTTTTTCCCTCCTACAGCATTCATATTTTACATAGTGATCTTATTCCCACTGGTAATATATTTTATTACTCGTAGTGAGTCTATAAGAAACAAAGAAGGAGAAATATCTAACCCTACCTTCCAGATGGGGGTAAGGAATACAGTTTAGGGAATGAAACAAAGCAAAACCCTAAAGATTCTCACACTTCTTCCCATTTCCAAATGTGCTCCTTCCAATCCCCAACTGCTCTTTAATGCCCCAAGAATCACTGATTTCACGGTTGTACACTAGTCATCTAGCAAAGCTTTTTTTAAAACTGAATATGCAATAAGCCATTTCTTTCTTGGTTCTGGAAAGTCTGTCACTTACCAACATCCTTCCGAATCCTATAGAGAAGAAGATGTCCTTGTTTGGTTCCAACAAGAAGCCATTCTTCTGCAAGGTAAATTGCGAAAAGAAAGGTCAAGTTTAGAAGTTTTAATAAAACTCTTGTTTCTTTAGCTGGGCCTTGTGATAATCACCTGGTCAAGAAAATGAGATGCCTTGGATGGCAGATGTCTTAAAAAGCTAAGGAATGTTTATATTCAAGAAATGTCTGAGCAAGGGCTGGGGTGTAGCTCAGTGGTTAGGTGCTTGCCTAGCATCCACAAGATCCTGAGTTTGATTCCCAGCACTTCCCCCAAAAAATCTAAAAATGAACCAGCTATAAAAATTTTATTGAATAATTACTAGGTTGGCTACATTAGATGGTAAAATGTCCCCGGCTTCACTGTTTCAGAATTAAACTGAACAAAAAGAAATAAGGAAATTTTACTTTTATTAAGTATAAACACCGTTTTCTTTTTTCTTCTTCCTTCCCTCCCTTCCTCTTTCTCTTTCTTTGACAGAACCTCAGTATTATCTTTCTTTTTTTCTTTCCTTCTCTGACAAGAGCTCAGCATTCATTACTTTCGTTTCTTATTAAGATATAGTTTTGCTGGGTGTAGAGGCACATACCTGTATTCCCAGCACCCAAGAACTGAAGAAGGAAGATCGCAAGTTGGAACCCAGCCTGAGCAACTTAACTTAGGGAGTCCTTGTCTCAAATATAAAAAAAATTGAGGGCTGCATATGCAGCTCAATCCAAAGGGCCTGGGTTCAATTCCTAGTACCAAGGCGGGGGGGATATTTTTTATTTTGGTAAGTATATATTTTTTAGTCCAGCTAAAAAAATATGATGGACATTTATAAAATAATATGAATGGCCGGGGATTTAGCTCAATGGTTTCGCCGCCTGTTGCTCAGGCGCAAGGACCTGAGTTCAATCCCAGGTACCAAAAAAAAAAATAATAATAATAATAATAATAATAATAATATGAATAGTACAAACATGAGACTGGACATCTAACCTCAGAAATAACAGCTAAGAGGCATCTTTTGATGTTTTCATGATTTT
This sequence comes from Heterocephalus glaber, assembly GCF_000247695.1. The sequence continues at coordinate 9,330,663 of NW_004624804.1, forward strand.
ACATCAGGGGAAATAAGAGCCACAGTATACTAACCTTACAGAATTTACAATCTCAAGGATGATCTAGCTAAGTGTTGACAACAATGTAAAGAACTCAGAACCATCCACATACTGCTAATAGGAATATAAAATGGTATAGCTGCTTTGGAAAACAGTTTGGCAGTTCTCCAAAAGTTTAAACATAGTGTAACCCTCTGACCCAACAATTCCACTCCTGGGTGGAATTGAAGGGGGGAAAAAAAACCTGGCATAGTGGTGCACATCTGTCACCCCAGCACTCTGGAAGCCTGAGGCAGAGGATTCAAGTTTGAGCCCAGCCTGGGCCAACTTTGCAGCTTAGCAAGACCGTCTCAAAATCGAAAATTAAGAGCTAATGGTGTAGCTTAGCGCAAAGGCCTAGGTTCAATTACCAGTACTGCAAAACAAAACAAACCTTACTTCCCAATGTGGTTGTGAAATAACACATGGTATGTGCTTTGTATTTCCTGGAAGACAAAGAATGCTCAATAAATATGTTTGTACCATTATCCAATAGTGTCTTGTGCCAAATAACAATTCTTTGGTAAACTCTTCACATGACATTCCAGTCTATTTCCCATTTTCATTGAAATGCTTATTTGTCAATAGATAAATCTTATGAAATGTCTATTTGACCAGCCAAAAAAGAAAAACAGACAGATTACATTTACTGAAATTTAAAAAATTTTTACTTTTGTATGTGCTGAGGAAAAATATATTTATCATATATGCAAAGTATTTAAACACCTTTCTTTTCTTTTCTTAAATTCTTTTATTGGTACATTTTCGGTATAAATTTACATTTATCATTGGGTACTTGTACCTGTACATGATGGATCTTGGTTCTTTTTTTTTTTTTTTTTACGGGGGATCAAACTCGGGACCTTTCACTTTTGAGGCAGGCGGTGGAACCACTGAGCTAAATCCTCAGCCCTTGGTTCTTATTTTTTCCTCCTGTCCTCCCTTCACCCCTCCACCCTTCCCTATTTACAAAGACTTTGTTTCCATATTTTTCTTTTTCTCATAATTTTTCCTTTCCCCTCTTTCCTTTCCCCTTCCCCTCCCACCACCCCTACCCCTTTGAACTTTTCCTATTTCAAATTATCAATTATTCATTTTAATCATTTTAATCCTTATTTACCCTTTCAGTTTCTCACACTAGAGAAACTATTCGGTATTTACACGTGTGTCCTATTTATTTCACTTAAGAGTATGGCCTCAATGTGCATCCATTTAGCTATAAATGTCTCTAGTTTCTTGTTCTTCATGACTGAGTAGTACTCCATTTTATTAAAAAAACACATCTTGGGGCCAGGGATTTAGCTCAGTGGTTCCGCTGCCTGCCTCGCAAGTGGAAGGACCCGAGTTCGATCCCTAGTACCAAAAAAATCCCAAAAAACAACTATCTTCTTTCTCCAGTTTCCAGTTGATGGGCACTTGGGCTTAAACACCTTTCTTTTAAATAGTAAAGACACTACACACATACTCCTTCCTCATTCCACACTCATCAGGACAAGCAGTGGGCCATCCAGTTGTGCTAATGGCAAGGAACTCTGAAGGGGTCTGCTTTGCCCACAGAAGTCAGTGGGGGATCAGGAGGCAGAGGACCCGACTCTGAGACCAACCCTGTGGGGTAGGCACAGAGTGGAATAGGCACCCTTCTGAGACCCAATGCTGCACATCAGAAAGTGGGGCACATTACATAAACAGGCTGCACACACATACACCAGCCAGCCAGCCCTAGAGAATTCGTAATGGCCTAATGATGGGTCTCAAGACTGGACTTGGTCCCTCCTGGGAAATAAGGCTGGATGCTCTTGCTCATGATTACCCTAACGAAGCTCTGTCCAACAATGCAGTGCAGTCCAACTTCAGGAAATAAACAATTCCATTGCCAGACCAATGCTGGCCACAACAGGGAACTCAGCAGTGAGTAAGTAGTAGTCACCTTCCTTCTTCAGGTCATATGGCCTCCGACTAGCTGTGTCAGAATCATCTGGACTGATTAGAAATGCAAATTCCTCTATAGTACTTAGAAGGCTGAAGTAGGAGGATCACAAGTTGGAGTCCTGCCTGGGCAACTTAGCAAGGCCCTATCTCAAAATAAAAAATAAGAGGGGCCAGGGATTTAGCTCAGTGGTTTCGCCGCCTGCTGCACAAGCACAAGGTCCCGAGTTCCAACCCTGGTACCAAAAAAATAAAAAAAATAAAAAATAAGAATGCACATGATGTAGCTAGTAGTAGAGTATTTGCCTCACATGCATGAAGCCCTGTGTTCAATCCCCTACCACAGAAAATAAAATAAAAAGAGACAGAGATATAGCTCAGTGTGAAGGCCCTAAGTTCAATCCCCAGTTGCAAAAAAAAAAAAAGCAAATTTCTGAGCCTTGTACCCAGGGATTCTGATTCAATGATTCTGGAACGGCAGAAGCTACATTTATAAATTTTTAAATTCATATATATATATATAATTTCATATATTCATATACACACACACACACACATATATACACACATATATACAGTGGGTATGAGTGTGTAGTACTAGGGATCAAACCTAGGGTTTTGCACATGCTGGGTAAACACTGTATCACTGAGCAATACCTCCAACCCCTAATTTTGTTAATTATATAAAAACATTTATGTTGGGCTGGGGATTTAGCTCAGTGGTGCTGCTGCCTGCCTCACAAGTGCAAGGTCCTGAGTTCAATCCCCGGTACCGCCCCCAACCCCTAATTTATGTAGTTACAAAGCCAAAACTGTAAGAAGTCTAGTTTTGATTATTGGCCATTCCACCCTTACCTCTCCCTTCTGGTATAGATAAGATTTAATAATTTTTGGTTTGTCCTTCCATTGTTTCTTTGGAAAATGTAAGTAAATATGAATGTATATTCACAAGTACTCAATAAATCAGTTATTAATATCAATAATGTTAATATCATTATTCATTACTTAAATATTTAACAAACATTCATTGGGTCAGGAACTGTTCAAGGCACTGGAGATACAGCAATGTACAAAACAAAGTTCCCGCACTGAAGGAATTGGTTTTTCAATGTGGAAAGTGACAGTATTAAAATAACCCTGAGTGGTTATCCATGATAAAGATAAGGGTAAGAGAACAGCACATTGGTGGATATGGTATTCTCTTTTATAGGATACTTAGGAAAGGTCTCGCTGTTTAAGTGACACTTCAGCAGACAATAAGGAATGATCCATTTGACGTCTAGGCAAGAGAGCAACCAGCAAATGCAAAGACCCTGAAGCAGGTATGTGCTCTGCTTATTCATGAACAAGGAAGACTGTGACTGGTACCAAAAAGGAGTAAGGAGTAAGTCAACAGGAGATTAAGTTAGGCAAGTAACCACAGCTTGATCATGCTGGGTGCTGCCAGCTATGGTAAGGACCTTGGAACTTATTCTAGTTGTGATGAGAACTGAAAAGTTTTGAGCAGAAGAGAGGTATGATCTGATTTAGGTTTTCAAAGGCTCATTCTATCTTTACATAGATAAAAAACTGAAAATGACACAAAGGCAAACATAGGGTGACAATCAAAAGGCTACTCAGTAATTCAGATAAGCTATGATGGTGCCTTCATCAAGAGTAGTAACAGGGTAGGGCTGGGGATTTAGCTTAGCAGCACAGCACCTGCCTGGCAAGTGCAAGTTCCTGAGTCCCTGGTGCCAAAAAAAAAAAAAAGTAGTTAACAGTGGAGAGAGAACACAATGACTAGATTCTAGATTTGTTCTGAAGGCAGAGCGCAGAGTACTAATGGACTGGACATACTATAAAACACAATGAAAGAAGTCAAGAATGAGTCCAAGGCTTTTGGCCTTAGCCAAAGAGGCAAAGAGAAATCCCATTTGTTGAGATGCGGGTGCAGAAGGACAGGCGTGTTTTGAATGGGTTTGGCCAGGCCACTAAACATCCAAATGAAAAAGCCAAAACAGCAACTCTGAAGTTGAGGCAGAAACTACTGGTGTCTTCCTCATTTCTATTTCCCAGGCGAGGGATTATGTTGTCACCAAGACCTTCCAGCTCAAATTTTTGCCCTGCATGATATGACCCTGCAGGTTCTTGGATGAACATAGATACAAGGGGATAGTGACTAGAAATTGCAATAATTCTTGCTGCTGAAATCTGAAAATAAAGTAGTTTTGAGGCAGGAGGAAATAAATGGCCTCCTGTAGCCCAATATGCACAGCAATCTAGTTAGTAAAGGCCCTGCTCCTGTTTGGTAAGTAATGAAGCCAGGCAAAAAGCTACCTACCGGTTCAAAATTGTATTCCTTTATAAAAGCACAGGAATGAGGAATCTCTACTGTGATAAGGTGGGATTGGTGAGACAGGCTCTAACAGCTATATGGCCCCACAGGATATCCGAATCAAAGATTCTAACAAACTAAGTGTGGTAAGCAGGTACATCCATCCGTCTCAGAACCATGTATCTTAAGACTAAGCTGGGTACCCTTCCTGCACGTTGTAATAACAGGCAGCATACGTCTTTAGTATCATTTACCTTTCAACATAATACCTTCATGTGTTTTGTTCCCCACTGGGTTCTAGTAGCACAGGCACTGTTTCTCCCCCCACCACACGCACATACATCTTTTTATTAGTCATAGTGAGAATACAGATTGATGAGTTTCATTTTGTACCTAAAATACCTTAATCACTTCCCACCCGCTGCTCCCCTTACCCGACCTTCCCCCCAGTTTCATATCTGGGTGGCGGTTCAATGTTTATCATGTATTTTGGTCGCAGTTGTGCCCCCTTATTATCTGCCCTTACTCTCCCTCGTCTTCCTCCTTCACTTCCTTTTATCTAGTAACAGTCTCTCCTTGACTTTTTTGTCATCTTTTTTTGACTCCACATATCAGGGAGAACATTCAATCTTTCTGAGTCTGGCTTACTGCACTCAAGGCCCTGTTTCTTACTCATCTTTGTATTTGTTCCTGTCGCTGTCAGACAATGCAGTCCATGTAGGTACCTAACACATAACTGATGAAGCAACAAAGCAATGAATCCTTCCATGCATTGTCTCGGGTCTTTCATTTTGTTAATTTCTTTTTCCTCTTCCTCTATTAATTTTTCCTCCATGAAAAGGAGGTTTTCTTGAGGTATACAGAGGAAATAAAATTCTCACCCTAATTCAAAGGACTGCGATAACGTCTTGTGGAGGTGTGATTTTTAGAGCAGCCCAGGACTGCTAGTGGATCAAGGGCACACATTAACACGAAGATTTATAGTGAAGGTGCCCTACTAAGGGGCCATGAAGTACTCTGTAAGCATGAGGGGTCACTGTCAGCAGATGAAGCATAGGATCCCAGCCACCAAGATTCCATGGGTTGCCATCATGGATTCAAAGATTCCATAATGGGTACCAAGCTCAGTATAAGATGTGATAAGGGTTCTAAGCTATCTTTTTATGGCCCTTGATTTCCAGGACCTAGACTTTAACAGGAATGACTGAAATTATTTCTACTTGATTTCTGGGGACTGTTATCGGACACAACCACCCATAGACAGGCATACAATGTTTGAAGCTGACAGCCAAGGTTTGCTCAGACCCCTGAAATCTTCATTTTGTACTCCAGAAACACAAGAAATATCTGACCCGGCTTTCTGCGCTGGTCAATCCCAAGAGGATTATACAAGGTTATATGAGTTAACATTCACAACAGTCTGGTATGACGCTCCTCCATCTCCAGAGTTAGGCAACTTGAGTACTTTGGATATAAGACAAATTCTTGGCTGGGTTTGGAGATTAACTATATTAGTTACTTACAGCAAGGAAGTCAATTATGAGTGCACACTAAGGGAGGAAAAAGCATATGGTGTTAATCTGTTCCATCCTCAATAAACTGCCCTTCACCTAGAAAATGCCACCACCATCTCACAAGTTCAAGCGCCTGGCAGGCTGCTTTACTCCTCTACACTAATGACTTCTTGGGATTCGAAATGGGGCAAACAGAGCGCAATTAACAGATTTCAACCTCCAACAACACAGAGCGGGTGCGACGTCCCTAAAAGACTGGGTCCTCAGGGATCGCCTAAACAGCCCCCAGGACCATCGCTGCCTACAGCCGGCGATCATCTCTCTTCCCTCATCCCGGACCTCTCTTGGACGGCATCCGACCCGGGCCTACACAGCCGAACGCCGGTCCACTTCTCCAGCTTCGCGAAAGGTCCGAGCGGCCCTCGCGCTAACCCGGCCTCGGCCCCAGGACCCTCGGCTCACCCCAGGCAGCCAGGCAGTCGATCTGCAGAGGCAGCTTCTCTAGGATCGGCACCGGATCAAAAGCGTCGTGCATGGCGGCGACGCAAGAGTCGCCGCCGCTGCCTCTCCAAAATGGGGAGGGCTCGTGGTCACAACCCGGTAGAGGAAAGGATAGACCGCGACCCACCAAGACCCCTGCTACAGGCCCTTCGGCAACATATCCGTTTTCGAGGACTTCCTGCCAGGTTAGTCCTGCCCCTTCCGCCGCTTGAGCCCCGCCCCTTCCGCCCTGCCCTCGTTCAGTCCCCGGGACCCTGGGAACCCGGTATGCTAGATCTAGTGGTCTGCTCGAGCCGCGGGCTACAAAGGATAGGAACAGATCTTGAGTCTTAGAACCGCCTCAAGCAATAAGTGTGGTGCACTGGCGTCAGATTTGGGAGACATACCATTTAGGAAATAAGCTGTGTTTTGGGAAATTTAATCTTTCTAACCCTTATTTTCATTATCTGCGAAATGGTTTTGTGCGCCCCAAGCAACACTGATATACATACACTCTAACCAGTCAATGGATAATAGCTTCAGTACTACCATTATATCCCAACTGATTGAACTACCTTAAACTTACATTTTAAAGTTGTAGTGCAGTGGCTTTCAGTGTGGCTTCTAAATCAACAGCAGCATCACCTGTGAACTTGTTATAAACTCAAGTCTTGGGCCTCACTCCAGCTCTACTCAATCAAATTCTGGAGAACAGCAATCTTTCAAGTCTCCCTCGGTGAGTCCATGCGCTTAAAATCTTGAGAACTCCTGCCCTAGGCTTGGGTTTCTCAACTGGAGCACTACTTTGTTGGTGGTGGAGAGGCAATGTTTGTGTGCACTGTAGGCTGTTTGGCAGCAGTTTACCACCAGGTAGATGCCAGCAGCACCCGCCCCAGAGGTCACAAATACAACTCAAACCATCTCACTTTGCTAAAAGTCCCCTCGTTGGCAAAATCACCCGTTAAAAACTGTTCCAAGCCAATGCTTCTCAAAAATTAATGTACATACAAATCACTTAGAGATATTGCTAAAGTGGGATTTGGGTCCAGGAGAATCAGTGGGGCCCTCAGTTAAGTATTTCTAACAAGCTCATGGGTGTTGCTGATGCTACTGTTTCCTGTACATTTTGAGTAGCAAGGATTTAGGCAGCAAAATTTGATCCATAACTCTTGGGAGTCAGTAAAAAGAAATTTAAATGGATGACATGCCTACCTATTTAACTCTCCCAAACTGTGTCTTACATCCTAATTTCTTTTAGGAAACCAAAAGACATGACTCTTTCCTCAGAAGGGCCTTACTTTCTGAGATTACCATAGTTTTCACACTGGAAACTTAAAAACTGAATTTGAGCTGCAAGAATGATCCGTATCTGGTAACTGCCCCTAATTAAAGCACTATATATGTAATAAACTTAACCATTTGAGATTAAAGCAAAAATCTAAAAGATTATATGAAATCTTCAGACTATGTGAAGTTTAAAAGGTCACTATTTTTACACAGTATCAGTTTTTTCATCTATAAGGATTCTTACTACATCTTTACCACATGCTGTTCTGATAAATGAAAAGTATATTTACAAGTAGTTAGAAACACAAAAACTGCTCAACAAATCTTGTATAACTGACCGATTTTCACCATAGAAACTATTTTCTTAAAAATGAAGAATTACCTGGAAAAGTCTAATAATCTAGTAGTTCCAGGTTCAAGGACCAAAAACAACACAAATAATATTAACTTAGGTGCTAATGGTCAATGTGAAACTATCAACTCCCCCTGAACCTGCACTAAGATAAACACATTATATCTAATCATAGTAAACACAGAAAAGACATAAATAGAATTATCAGGCACTAGCCTGTTACATAAAATGTGTACTATATACTTAATGTTTAAGTCTTTTCTATACCAGAACAGACTAAACAATATTTGATCAACTATCCTGCTACATAATAACTATTTTTCCATTTGATAAGGTTTGGGGTGCACCAGCAACACACCAATCTATCCCACCAGACTTTTACTAGAGTTAAGAACATAATTGGTTCTTCAGTTCTTCATATTATTGTTCCTTAGAAATACTGCTGAGAAAAAAAAAAAAAAGAAACACTGCTGAGATGACTTTTTTCAAAAACTCACCATAGCAATGAGGTGTATAGAAATGCTACCTAAATGTTAACACTTTTACTATAGTGTAAGTTAGTGATGATTGTGGTCACTGGTTTCAACAGAAAATGTGACAATCTAGAATAAAACTACAGGAAAACAATTCCACAAGAAAGAGTAAGGGAGAAAGATATTTAGAGAAAGCTTGAAATAAATGAGAAAAATATATTAATTTTGTTAAAATGTTTTATATTAAAAAGTGACATGAACTTTTTATGTAGGACAAAATAGGATAAACCCATTAAAACAGAAATACAGTGCTTCAAGTGAATCCCATCACCTTGTGATGTCCCTTATGAAGTCTCCAAACCAACACCAGATACTAAAGTCAAACCTAAAGAAAGAGCAGCAGTCAGGGCCTCCACACTATTTCATGCAATAACTGCAGACTCTGCCAGCAGGACCTGTTTGGGTTCATAAGCTCCCACTCTTGCAGCATGACAATCCCTCCAGCAGGGTGCTCGATCACAGCATTTAGAGGGGTGCTTCCCAGGAATAGCACTCGGGCAGGCAGCACTGCAGGACCCCACACGCCACCTCTGGAGGCTTACAGAACAGCAGGTATAAGTTCCAAGAGTAGGCACCACATTGTCGGCAATGGGATGTGTCACACAATAGCAGATGTCAAGAGTCAAGCTAATATTTCTCTTTAAAGTACATCTGAAATACAAAAATCTTTAATATACACCATTTGTAAACAAAAGTGCACTTGAGTTTGCTTTTTTAAAATGATTCGCTGTAACTGTTTTCTTTTGATCACTGATAGAACCATGGCTCCTTAACTCAGAAGGGCCCTCTACAAGATGGAACCTGGAGTTCCCAGAAAACTGAAAGACAAGTAACAATTTCCCCCATCACCCATGAAACTCCCTAAATAAATAAAAATTACAGGCAGTTGCTCCTGGAGATTACATACTATGGTGTTGATGTCACAGTCCTTTAGAAGATGTTAAACTTTAGTTTGACAGATTAAACAACTGAAACACAGGAAGTTGAGGAACAACACATAAGTTGCATAAGCATCCGTGTCAGAGTTAGGGAGGGAAAGGGCATCAATGTTGTAAATAAGAAGCTTGTAGGTTTTTCTTAACCTAGAACATGTTTTCAGTAAGATATTCAACTTGTTCTGACACCTCTCGCCAGCTCCAATGCACAAAGATCAAGAAACAGATTAGGATGTCATTGTCTCCATTAATCCCACAGACCACTGTAGAAGATGCTGATAGAAGCTGATCTCTTCCTTGATAACAGCCATCTTCGACTGCAAATCTTCCCATTCTTTACTCCATTTTGGACCGTTCAAAGTGTGTGATCATTCGTTCCTGGGAGGTAAGAAAAAGGTTTAAGTGTATTAATTTAAAATGATCTACCTCTCAAGTATCTTCTGTGGGGCAATGATTCCTAAATATCTATGAAGATTTTGTAAAACAAATAGGCCCCACCAAGATCAATTAAGTCAAAATCTCCAGCCTTCTGGACAGCAAACCACAACTCAGAGAGAAATGTATTTTGCAGTCAATTAAGATGACTAAACAGATAAGTTTGTTTGCTTGTTTGTTTGAGACAAACAAACATAGGGTCTCCTTATGTAGTTCGGGCTGGCCTCAAACTCACAGAGATCCTCCTGCCTCAGCCTCCAGAGTGCTAGGATTACAAGTGTGCACCACCACGCCTGGCTAATTAAGCTTTAAGAACATGTACCTCCCCTCTTTAAGTTAAGGAATTTAATTTAAAGACCCAGTGAAGGATGTGGACATAGATTTAGCTACAACACTCAGCATTGTAACAAAATACAAAAAGGAGCCAAGTCTAAAAATGGATGTCTGTGCACACAAACTGATACATCTTCACAATGAACCACATGCTCATCGACATGCTCAGCTGACAGTTCCAGAGGCCTGTGGCACAGAGTGTACAGAGTCCACATTCTTTACTTAAGGATGGTTAGGAAGGCACATGTTGTTTTTCATCAAAATTTTTAAAATCATATAGAAAAATTAACATTTCACTATAAAACAGTATTTATACTGTCCTGTTTTACAAAATATACTATCAAATTTCATTTACTATCCAATTTTTACAGTTAGTATTCTCAGTTTCCCTTTGTTTTACGTGCTAAGTATTTATCATATATTTTAAAATCTTTTAAAAATATGATTAATCACATCCAATAATCTTTATCTTTTTCGCTTTCTCCTTAGAAATATACCTCCTGACCAGGCATGGTAGCGTACACCTGTAATCCCAGCACTCAGGAGGATCGTTACAAGTTTGTTGGTTTTTTTTTTTTTGGTACCGAGGATCGAACTCGGATCCTTGCACTTGCACAGCAAGCGGCAAAACCACTGAGCTAAATCCCCGGCCCCTGTACCACACAATTTTAGAAAAGAAAAGAAGGATGTGGATAGCAGCTATAAAGAAAGGAAACTCTTTCCTTTGAATGTTCAAGTTCTGTTCATATTCCCATTCTCCTCCTTTTCTTTTCTTTTTTTTCTTTTCTCCTCCTCTTCTGCTGTACCATCTTAATTCTTCAATTCATTCATGACTTGTTATTAAGTCACCAGATCCACAGCTTACAGACATGATGTGATTACTTACCTCATCTGAATCCAGAAGGGCAGGAAGTGCTCTGCAGAGAGAGGGAAACACTAAATTAAACAATGTCAAATAAAGCTATAAATGGTTCGTAAAGGACAGTGAAGTAGTGACTACAACTTAAAGCTTTTCCATAACTTATTTAAGTCATACATCTTTTTTTGTTGTTGTTGTTTTGTTTTGGTACCGGGGATTGAACTCGGGACCTTGTGCTTGCAAGGCAGGTGGTGGAACCACTGAGCTAAATCCCCAGCCCTAAGTCATGCATCTTATTAACAGCCCTTTTAGGAAAAAAAGGCAAATAAACAAGAAAAACATGTTCTGGAATATAATAGAGTTAACAGTTCATTCAAGTTACAACTCTAGAAAAGAACTTCAAAATTCTGGAAGGACTATCACATTGATTTTGGGAAGAGCTATAGCTAGATCTTTCTAAACATCATCTGAATGAATAATCCCAGTTATTTTTGTTTAAATCATTCTTCATCATCTTGTATTCTCATTAGTATGCTTTAAAATAATAAAAAAGTGGTACTAACTTTGAAATAGTATTCTTAATAGTAATGATTCATGCTGGGCATGGTGGCACATGCCTATAATCCCAGCACTCAGAGACCTCCACAAGTTTGAGGCTAGCCTAGACTATATAGTGAGATCAAGGCCAACCTGAACTACATAGCGAGACCCTGTCTCAAAAAACAAAACAACAAAAAAAGAAAAGAATGATTCAAACACTTACACATCTGTTACAGAAGAAGGAACATTCTCTTCTACCCACTTCAAATCATCTTCCTGCTGGGAGTATACAAATACTAGCTGTTACTACAATGTACCACATGACACAACCAAAGTAAAGCTCTAACAAGCCTTAAGATCTTTTTTTGTAGCTATTATAAATGGAACTGTTTTCTTGATTTCTTTCAGACAGTTCACTGCTAGTGTATAAATACAACTAATTTTTGTATGTTGAGATTGTATCTTGAAATGTTACTGAATTTATTAGTTCTAACAGTTTTATGGAGTCTTTTCTATATGTAAGATCATGTTATTTGTAAACAGGAACAATTTAACTTCTTTCCAATGTAGATGCTCTTTTTCTTGCCTAATTGCTCTGGGTAGGATCAAATAATTTAATTTTTAAAATCATAGAAATACAAAATAATGTCCTCCATCGTCAAATATTCTTCTCATTGGCCTAATATACATGAAGTATATTTCATGCATGCTTTAGCCCTTAAGACGGAGATAATTTCTAAAGTCCTTTTAAAGCTGGGCATTGTGGCACATGCCTGTAATTGCAGCACTGAAGGCACTGGAGGCCAAGTGTGGACTACATATAGAGACTTTGTCTCAAAAAAAAAAAAAAAAAATCACAAATAAATAAAGCTTTCTATAGAGAGTGGATGTTCAGTTTCAATCAAATCTGATTGATGGCTGCAGGTTTAGCTTAGTAGCAGGAATGTTTGCCTAACACACCTGAGGGCCAGGGTTCAATCCAGCACCAAAAGAAAAAAGAAAAATCCCTGACTGAAAACATCTAGGTCTTTACTCCAAAAAAAGACCTCAAGTTATTAATGGGATGACGACTTCACTGCTGAAAACCATTAAACAGAATAATCAGAATGATCTGCTACTTTTTAGGAATAGAAAAGCAATCATCTTGTTGAAGATTACTAGATCTTAGCCTCATTTGCTGTCAGTTTTTGAATGTTAATTAATACATATATTCATAGATTTATAAAGCAAGCCTAATTATAGCATAGGTACAGAAATCATTAAGGCTTCTATGTAACTACTGACTTCCAACAAGAACTGGAAAATTGGGCAAAAACCAAAGAGAAAAGGAAAAAAGTCAGACTTACTGCTTTATTTACTTTACTATTTCCGTTTGGTTCTTGTTTCGTACTTCTCATTTTCATTCCTTCTGCAGAAGGGAGAAAAGCATGCCGACTGGTTAACTCTATAAACAGATCAGCTATGATTGCAAAAATGGATTGAGAGCTTTATTTTAAGCTTACTAACTGATTTATACAACATGATGTTCTCCATCTCTGCATTTACACTGGGACGTTCAAAGCTAAACTTACAGCTCACTCCTAGCATGTAAACTAGACATTTAATGTGAAATTATTTATTCAATTCATCATTGCTTCACCTTAAAACTTACACTTTTATATCCCCTCCATCCTAACTTTATCACACACCAAACTGAGGAACAACACTGTTGTGAAATAATAAACAATATACTTATATGAAAAAATATTTAAAGCACAAATAAAAAGTGAGTTTTATCACTACCAAAGCTTTCTTTCAGCATAGGTTCCTTTTGTTCATCATCTTCCTCTTCCTCAGACAATGGTGAAAAGGCAAACCTGTCAGAACAAAGGTAGATGAGAAGGAAAAATTAGAACACTACAAAAGTGCTCTATTATCTGGGTTTTACAGTACTGTTGAAACTGCAGCTGTAGTGATTAACATAATCAGTTTAGGAACAGTAATTCTTCCCCTGTGGAAAGCTCTTAGATGCCTTCCTTAGCAAGGGGGAAGCAGAACAATACCATATTTATGAGTACTCAGCCACACACTCCCTGTAACCTTAGACAAGTTATTTAACCTCTCTGTATGCCTAGATTCCTCATCTGTAAACAGGAATAATAGAACATTATTCAAAATACTCATAGGAGTGTTCTGTGAAAAATAACTCATTACAGAGTGCTTAGAACAATATCAGACCTTTTTTGTAATCATTCGATAAATGTTCATTTGTAAGGATTCCTTTCATACAAAAGAAAGTAAATTATCCCCTCTGTTCTGTTCCTCACCCAGAATTCCTCACTCAGGGTTGCAGACATACATACCATACTTTTCTAATGAAAATATGTACTTTAGCATAATGGTGGCCAGCTGTGCAACTCAGTAGCTGTGCTGGGGGTGTACAAGAAGCAATCTTTGTGTTCACCCACTTGACAGAGGAATGGCAAGGTGTACACATGTGTGTCAAAGTGTGAATCAGTGAGTTTTACCCACGTTATGAGCCATGTTACATTTTTGTGTATTTATAATTTTTTAAATAAATGTTTTCTTTTGATTTTTCTTATAGAAAGAGCCTGATTCGGTACAATGTCATAAGAAAATCCTCTTTGACAACTTTGGGAAGAGGTTAAAAGTGAGTCATCAGGTGACTCAGCTACCAATAATGACTTGGATCATGTGAGCCAAGGAGTTAGCAAGGGGCCGGGGATTTAGCTCAGTGGTTTCGCCGCCTGCTGTGCAAGCACAAGGACCCGAGTTCGATCCCTGATACCAAAAAACAAAAACAAACAAAGAGTTAGCAAGAATGACAGATGGACAAGTACAGAATGAAGACCTGGATTCAGATAAGGAAGAAAACAGTAATGTAAACAAATATTTGACTAGTCAAAATGCTACAAAATGGTCATGTATACCTGAATGATCCAGTGTTACAACTAGGTTAGAAAATGTTATTAGGTTCTTGCCAGGAGTGAAACCTATTGGACAGAATGCCAACAGTGCAATTCGACGTTGGAAATTATAATGGACGATATGCTACAAGATGTTCTGAAATACACTAATAATGAAATACAAGAAAACATCCTATATGCATCAACAGTAATACTCAAAAATACATTTATCATGACGTTTCACTATCTGAACTAAAAGCCTTCAGAGCAGGACTTTCATCACTCTGTCAGAATCTAAAGGATTTATGAAAAAGTGACAAATGTGGCATTGATATTTTTAGAACAATGACACTCGAGATCTGGTTTTCTTCAAAAACACCTACGTTTTGACAATAAAAAGACTCACCAAGAAAGAAAAAATGCCGACAATTTGGCTACTATTTGCTCATTCACTGAGTTTCCAACTGTCAAGCAACTGCAGTCCAAATACATGACAACTAATGAACAACCTGCATTATTTCATTATTGCTGAAGCTTTAAGCAATAAATGCCAAGTAAATCTTCTAAATATGGTAGAAAAATATATGCCCCGGTAGATGCAAAGACATTTCACTCCTTGAATTTAGAAATTTTTTTCTGGAACTCAGCCACCAGGTCTTTCTTCATGCAGTAATAAACTGTATGACTTTGTGAACACACTTGCTGCACCTACTTCAAAAAGTAACTCCATTCACCACCTGCTGTGCAAGCGCAAGGACCCAAGTTCAATCGCCGGTACCAAAAAAAAAAAAAGTAACTCCAATGTCACATTGGACAATTGATTCACTAGTTACTCACTGATGTTACATTTGCTAAAAGAACACCAGTTGACTAGCACAGGAACTATTTGTAAGAACAAAGCTGAGATTCCCCCCAAAATGTCGCAAGTTCAGAAAACGGAAATGTATAGTACAATCTTTGGATTTCAGAAAGACACACTGGTGAGGAAAAACAAAGTAGTATTGATACTGTCAACGTTACACTATAATAAAATTGATAGTGGTGTGGTGGCACAGCCTGTTAATCCCAGCACTGGGGAGGCAGGGGCAGGAGGATCCTATGAGTTCAATGTCAGCCTGTACTATACAGTGAGTTCCAGGCCAGCCTGAACTACAGAGTGAGACTCTGTCTTAAAACAAACCAACAAAAAAAGACTGACACTGAATCCTCAACACAAACGAAGCCAGAGATGGTCACATTTTACAACAAAATGAAAGGAAGAGTAAATGTTTTTGACAAGCTATTCAGCAACTATGATGTCACTCGAAACACAAAGCTTGGCCAATGGGTATGTTTTACTCAACTGTAAACATGTCAGGGATAAATAGTTTTATAGTTTACAAAGAAAATAACAAGCACAAAGTATCGTGGAAAAATTTTCTTAGAGGACTGGGACTGGAATTGATAACTGATCATTTATAACAGAGGAAAAACAGTATGTATCTGCCCAAAGAACTACTCAAAAGACTTCTGGAGCAGACCAGTGAACAGACAGGTGAAACATCACAAGAACCTCCAAAGAAAACAGGAAGACCAGCAAGATGTCAGCTATGTCCTACGAAAGAAGGAAAAAAAAACCTCAAAACCAAAACAACAACAAAAAAACACATGTGCTATCACTGTAAGCAATTTTTGTGTATGGAACAAAGTGTTCTCATGTGTGAAAACTGCCTTCAATATGATAAATGAAATAAAGATTATTTCTGTGGTAAGAGTTTTATTTGTATTTTCACTGTATGTAGTTAACATAGGAATTTATTTCTGCTGGGTTTTTTTAGATTTACTAAGCAAACAGTTGATGTAGAAAATGTTGATGTTTATTCTAAACACTCAGTATATATTTGAAATTTTATTTTATTGGTATTTCATTTTCCGGTTAAATGTACACTGGATGACAGGAAGCTCCTGACAAAAGAAAACAAGAGAGGGGACAAGTATGGTCTGCCAAACAGGAAAAGAAAGTCGAGCACATATACTGTCAGTGCGAGACTTATGTATGGAACATGCTGTTGTCGTGTGTGAAGACGGTCTTCACTGGAGCAACCCCGACTGCTGGAACACATGGTTTGAGAAAAGAAGGGATGACAGGATAGGGGTTATCAAACCTTTGAATCCCAGATGGGCACAGGGTCACCCTTGGTTTCAAACTGGAGCTGTACTGTTATCACTACTGGAGTTAAAAGTCACCAACTGAATTTAGAAATGATAGCTCACTGTAATAGTGAGCCATGTAAATAGTTGGCTCCCTGTACATATATAGAAATGTAAAATAACAAGAAAGAAGACAATGCCGGGTGTGGTGGCGCATGTCTGTAATCCCAGGACTCAGGGGGCTGAAGCAGGAGGATCACTGCAAGTTTGAGGCCAGCCTGGGCTACATAGTGAGTTCAGAGCCAGCCTGAACTACAAAGGGAGACTCACTCAAAAAAAAAAAAAAGTAAAGCAACTGAGTGAGACCCTGTCTCAAAATTTTTTTGTTTTGTTTTGGTGTTGTTTTTTTGGTACTGGGGATCCAACTCAGGACCTTCGAGGCAGGCAGCAGCATCACTGAGCTAAATCCCCAACTGGCTGTCTCAAAATTTTAAAAAGGGCTGGAAATGTGGCTGAAGTGTGAAGGCCCTGGGTTTAATTCCCAATATTGCAAACTAAAAAAACCAAACAAAAAAAACGGAAGGGAGGGAGGGAATAAGGCAGCTATGGATGGGGTCAAAACAAGACTTAATGCACCCTTGGGTAGACTGATGGGAACAGGTGCTAGTCCCTAGTACTGAAAAGTCCTAAACAAAGAGGCCAGAGTTCTTTGTCTGTAGGCCTACTGAGACAGGAGATTAGGGTGTTGCAAAGCTGGCTGGGAAAGTAGGCATGACCTGTTAATTACAAGATCCCAGGACACTTGTGCTGAACAGGTCCCAAAGTCCTGAACATAGACTTCTCCTGAGAACTTGAGGTTTTCAATAGGATGGCCTAGACCTGACATCAGCCTGAGGAGCAGATGACATGAAAAGGACAGTCCACACTGAGTTTGGGTCACTGTGTCCTCTCACGTGGTTGGCCCACCCTCACGCTGCAGGATTCACTTCTGTTCCTTGGCCCAAACTCTGCAGAGCCTGTTTCTTTTCCTACATTTAATAAACTTTGCTACGATATGTGCTTGTCTTGACCAGTCTGCTCAGGACAGAAAGAACCTAGAAACTACCTCCAGGACACTCCAGCACCCCAAAACTCAGTTGTCAGGAGCCATTCTACATAGTTTTGGGGGGAAAAAGTCACTTCACAATTAAATTATGATTAGGGCTGTCTGAGGCCTCAATAGTCCCATGATGCTGTGAAGCTCAAGGGTAGAGTACATCAACTGAAGACATGCCGGTTCTTTGAGAACTGAGTAGTAAAAAAAAAAAAAAAAGAGAAAGGTTTTCACTCAGGGAGGGACAAATTCCTTATCAGCTTAACTCTTCCCACCTATAGTTGTAAGTTCTGCTCATCTCACTGTCCTAATCAACATAAGCCCCTCATCCTCCTCAGCATTATAGGATTACCGCCACCCTCCCAGTCATCTGATACACTTCCCCCATTGGAAGATCCTCACCAATTTAGGACTATCACTGTCCTGAGTCATCTGATACTCCCTATGAACCCAATAAATAGTGGTGAGTTCCGAGTATCTTTGTCTTTGCCTGCTCTGAGGCAATGACCTTCCAGCCCCACCCATGTATTTTGAAACTATGAAAGTCTCTATTGTCTTTTTTTCTTTAGCCCTTGCCATACCCCTTTCTAGGGAGTCAGAGGATTGATGGACCTCCAATAACAGCATTAGTGGGTAAAACGGCCAAGGAGTGGAGAACAAGTGTCCCTAAGCCATTTTGACGTGGGAACCCCAGGCACAGTGCCACTAAAACCCCTTGTTGAAGCTGGTTTGGGGTTACAGTGAGACTGGTAGGATACAGAAGTGCAAGGTTGTAGGATTAAGGTAAGTCTTCAGATGAAAACTGGTTCATTTAAACAGGTTTTATGTGCAGTGACTGTCTTTCCTTTACCCAAAGGTATTACAGAAGTAGCTGTATCTGTAAACTTACTACATGAAAAAAAAAAAAAGAAAGAAATAGCGATGTTTGACTGGGGAACACCTTCCCTAGCTAACACTGTAAAACAAAAACCTGTAGATAAAGTCCTAACAAAACTATAGTTAGTCTGGGAGGCTGTTTGAACATAATGGTTGATAGGATGAAGGTACAGGTTGGGATGAGCCCTGAAATATCTGGATGGACTCTCTGCAATGTAGTTGTAGCTTTTCTATTTTGAGGATAGATACTATGTCTGAGTGGGGACCTCTTCCCTGCCCTACTATCATAAATCACAAGGAATATAAATCTGCCCTCTGTCCACATGGACTGGACATGCTGAATGGAACCAATGAGGCCACCCAAGCCCACACAGGGCACTGATTTCTAAAAGGTATAAGAAAAGAAGCTAAAATGCTGATACAGACATTTCACTATACAAGAGTCTCAGGTGGAATACACACTGCGGTTTCCAACAAAAGCCTGTGAGCAAATGCAACTGCCTGGATCTCAAACCAAAGAGTGATCACCACTGTGCTCCCCATAGGATGGGGGCAGGCCCTACTATATAATACCACACAATGGAAAACAGACTCAGTATTAGCCAGTGAACTGATAGGATATCCGGCTTTGTTCCCAACCAAAGTGGAACCTAAACAGCAAATCATGGCCAACTGCCATGATGCTTGTCCATAATAACATCTGGTACAGGGCTGGGAATTTAGCTCAGAGGTTACGCTGCCTGCCTTGCAAGCACAAGGTCCCAAGTTTGATCCCTGGTACCAAAAAAAATAAATAAATAGGAAATTACATCTGGTACATGAGCAAGGGTCAATTCTGTTAGAAAGGCAGAGCAAGTATCTCTATAATTCTAACAGAATTATATTATTACTGTACTTTGGTATGGCTTCACACTGGCACTGTTGCTTAGATTTAATTTCGTCATGTAAATAAGCCTTATGACAATATGATAATCAAATGTACTGGGATATTGAGTTAAAGACTCTTCAGGCTCTAAACATGATAGAAAAGGTTAGCCTAACCATCAATTTTTATGCTACAGGGTCTTGAACAAGTTATTGTAGGTTCACAGACTGGTAGATCAAGGGAGTAAGCACATAAATAACTCTGTATAAAATATAAAAATGTATGTAATGGCTTTGGAAAACAAATTAGCTCTTAGTTTAAATCCATCTCTACCACATACTGGCTCCTCCAAATATCAGGCAAAATCAATTACTGTTGTGGTCTGTCACATAAATACTGGAGCATTAAACAGAGACAAATATAACACTTGCACTGAGAAAGCACCAGCAGAAAGCCAGGGAGCACCCTACATAATGAAAACATCAACCTCACCCAAAAAGAATTCCGGCTTGTGCCCTTGAGCACTGGGAAGCATAGCTAAGCTTCTGGTATGTCCTGCCTGACGGGAATGTCTCTATTTCCCTGCAGGCTGCCAGAAAGTGAGAGTGTAGTTTATAAGGCTATACTAGTGTAGTTTATAGAGGCCATACTAGTTCTGACCTATGGAAGAAATGGAGACTGAACCCATTAGCTCGACCAGGAAGAGTTGGAAATGAAAGGTCAGCCACACAAGCAGGATGAAACAGCCCCAGTAAAGACTAGACGCCTCAGGTTCACGTGAGTTTCCCTAGGTGGCAATGTTCTACAGAGTCACAGGTCTGGCTGGGAGAAGGCACACTGCGACTGCACAGACATGACAGAGAAGCTCTTTTTTTTTTTTTGGTACAGGGGATAGAACTCAGGTCCTTGCGCTTGCGCAGCTGGAGGTGAAACCACTGAGCTAAATCCCCAGCCCGAGAAGCTCTACTTTTGAGTCCCTCCAGACTCTGTCCTACAAGTTGCCTGGGTTTATTTTAGTTTGTACCACTGTCATAAGCATGTGACAGCTTTCAGTGAGTTCTACGAGTCTTTCTGGTGAATTATCAAACCTGACGATACTTTTGGAAACCAGTGAATCTACAGTTAACGTCAGAAGTGCAGGCAGTCTTGTGAAGACTCTTGTAAGATTCTGCAATTTAACTAACTGTACTTAGGAAGAGTTGTCTTTATGGACTTCACATTTGAGATTTTTCTGGTTTGGGGATTTTCTGGGGGGTGGGAGAAGAAGGCAGACATTAACCAATACAGTAAAAGATATGTAAGATTTAGAATATAGTAAGTGCCATGGGGGTGGGGCAAGGGATACTAGAGGGCCTAAGAATAGATTTACAGGGTGTTTACATTATTGTACTTTATCCTATTTTTAATCCACCACATACATAAAAGAATTAACTAACAGGCCTTTAGAAAGGCCGACTTGCAAGACTGCCCCATGGCTGCTACCTGGAACTCTGACTGTTCCCTAACTGACACAGGGAGCAGTGTGCGTGAGCTGTTTGTGCGATGCAATTTACAACAAACACTCGCTTTCCTCCTGGGAAAACAGTTTTCCTATGTCCTAGGCAAAGTGCTTACTCAACCAGCCCTCACTAAGAACTTCAATTACTGAGTAAATCAGCCTCCCTGGTCAGAAACTATGCTCATGTTAAGAGTGTTTCTGTGGCTGGGAAAAAGGGCACATCTAACATATTTCCCCAGGGGAGGGAAAGAATATAAGGGGAAGAAAATATAGTTTCTGCAGACTCTACTTGTGACTTTTCAGCTTGCTGATTCTATCATTTTGTTGCAATAAATAGTTGTAAGGACAACTATATACTGAGTGCCATGATTCCTTCTAGTGAATTATTAAGCATATGAGTGGTCCCCAAACTGGAAACAGCCCAGACGCTCATTAATGAACAAGTTAATTTAACTATAATTCCAGGTAAACCATGAAATATCATGCTATCCACAAAAACATCCGACTTCAATTTAAAACAGGCTACCCTGAAATCAATCTCCCCAATGTAATGTTCAGGTGAACAGGAAATAAAATGCAGAAGGATATACCACATTAAGACGTTAACAATGAAGTCATGGGGAATGGGGGCAATGTTCTAAAAGAGCAAGAAGGAAGGAATGGAGGGAAAAAGGAAATAGAAACAAAATTTTTTTAACCAAGGAAGGGAAACATTTTAAATAAAATACAGCCAGCAACTAACTCGTAGATCAACTGATAGATATGGAAAGAATGTCTATAGGATTTTTTTCTGAACAAGTATGATTTCAGATCTCCTTTATTTTCTTTCATGGCTTTTCTGTATTGCTTGACTCCCTCCCCCCACCAATGAATTCAGACTAAGTGCTTAGTTTGAAAAGAGAACAAAGCTATTTTCATCTATTTTCTTTCTTATCTTTTATTAGTATGTCTGATTATAAAATCAGCTGTTCAGTTAAGCCATATTAACCTTTTCCTTCTTTGTTGGGATAGTTGTTTAAGCTCCTAACTGTCTAAATACAAGAGGAGGGAGAAAAAAGCAGGGATACAAAGCAATGAATAGCCACAAAATACACAGGTAGGTCCTAAATAGAGATCTGAGATTTGCCTATGGAAAAATCAAATTCAAGTCACCCAAGTTTTCATTTTACCAAGTGTATCTTTATAAAAAGTAAGCTGGGCTAGGCTCACAGAAATTTTTCTTTCCTTCTGGACGCTAGACTCTAGAGACTCTCATTACTAATGACACAATACATCTACCTCTCCTATTTATCTACCTAATTATCTGTATTATCAGAAAATGTCAGAATTGAAAAGTACCTCATATCACTTAATTCTCTCATACCAAAACAAAGCAAAACTAAGGCCTAAAGAAGTGAAAAGATAGCATGGCAAAAATTACAAAGCAAGTTAAGAGGAGAGCTGAGAGAGAAACCCAATTCAACTGATTCCATACCAAGTGGTCCTTCCACTATACAACACTGCGCTGACACATCCCCTTAACCACCCCTAACTGACATGGCTGTTTAATGGTTAGCAGAATAAAGAAGAAGGGTCCAAGAACCTTTGGTTATTTGCTGATGGACGCCAGAGAATCATGATGACAAAGAGGATCATGGAGAACAGCAACCGCCAGATGGCATCATCCACCCACAGCTCCCGCCAGTCCTACAATAAGGGGGAAAGCACATGTATCTGTATTATTTAATCTTTCCTCACCAGTTCCTTGCCACAGAACAAGAACCATTTACGCACACAAATTTTATTTCCTGTGAACACACTGTACGCCAGGCACTGTGCTCAGTGCTGGGGACATAAAGTGAATGAATGTAGACTCCTCCCTCATAGTGCTTGGTGTTGGTTAAAGAAAAGGCACCATCTGAACACAGCACTTGTTAGAGCTTCACTACATCTCTGAGACTCTTTAGGGCAGAGTTTTAAACGAGGTAAGAGAAAGTAACATGAGCTTGTTATATTTCTTCATTTTCATTTCCATTTATTTTGACCAAAATAGAGCTTTAACTTCCTCCAGAAAAATCCTATTGACCACAATCTTTATACAAAGATCTTAAAGATATGGCTTCTAGGGGCCAGGGATAGCTCAGTGGTTTTGCCACCTGCCTCCGCAAGCACAAGGTCCCAAGTTCGATCCCTGGTACCAAAAAAAAAAAAAACATGGCTCCTACTCAGATTAATAGTATTCACACTCACCTGAAGTTCAGTACACTGGACTTCTTCTTTGAGCCCCCACCTTCTCAGGACTGGGGGATTGAACCCAGGGTCTTCACACTGAGCTACAGTCCCAGCCCTTTAAAATGTTTTTTTTTAGAGACAAGAGTCTCACTAAATCACTAAGTTGCTCAGATTGGATTCGAACTTGTGACCCTCCTACCTCAGCCTCCCAAGTACCTGGGTTTACAGGTGTGTACCCCAAACCCCAGCTTGTATGAGATTTTCAGTTAAGCCAACCCTAGGTTGTGACAGAATACAGTCATCACTCACACAATTCTCTCCCAATGTTGTAATACATAGCCAAATAAACAAACAGGGGTCAGGGGTATGTCCCTGTGGAAGCGAGCTTGACTAGCATCCACAAAGCCCTAGATTTGAATCCCAGCACTGCAAAGCAAACAAACAAAAACAAATAAAATCCAATTATGCCATGCACCACGATAGCACATAAATAACACTTAGAGAAAATAAGTGCTATAACCCTCAGTGTAGAGATCTAGCCTCATTTCTTACTCACCAGAAGAATATAAACACTGCCATACACCATCATCTTGTGTGCAACAGAACACTACTTATGAGGGTATGCGCTTATAACTTACCGACTGACAAGTCACTATCCTGAACTTCATGGTGGTCCAGATGATAAACACAATAGATGCTAAAATGCAATGAAAAAATTGGTCAGAACATGAATTTTGGCTGTACATTCCCTGATCTTGGTTAAGTGGAATTCTATACATCCCTATAAACCTCAACACATCACAATTATTTTCCATCAGTTATTTTCACAAATACATTCGATATAAATTTCCTGAACACCTGCTAAAAGCAAGAGCCCATGGTATCTGTTTTAGTCAACCCTTTCTGTAATTAGAAATAGTTTCCTAATAATTTTATTTACTATCTAGCTATTCCACTAATCCTCAGAATTGGAAAAGAAACTACTAGAGATGAGGCTTTTTCTGGCACTATTAATATAATTTTTACCTTATAGCAGTGATGTTAATTTTTTATTGGTTGGTCAGATAAAAAATGATTAATAAAATGACTAACACAAACAGAAGAGCTGTTTCCAATCATAGGTCAGACCTCACTATACCTGGTACAAAGCCCATGAGGTAGACATATTAGCCTATTCTGGTTACAGTCTACCTAATATCTGCATTTTATGTATTCTTAATGTCATGAAAAAGCACTATCCAAACCTAAAATCCTATAGCCTCTTAATAAAACCAAGTAAGGGGATAGTGTGGTTATATCTCAGTGGTAAAACACTCATTTAGCATCCACAAGACCTTGCGTTCAATCCCCAGCACCAGTAAAAAATTTTCAAATTAAAAGTGAAAAAAATAAAATCAAATATGCATGTTGTTATGTCTTCTAAAAGGATTCTAAATGCTATTTGCCACTCAGCTTGTTTCAAGAAAAAGAATACCAAAGGAAAAAAATGGAGCCAGGAGAGGGAAACACTTGGAGCTGAAACTGTATGAGGTCTATTTTCACCTGGTATGCTTAAAATAAGAGGTTCTTAATCATTTTTTTAAGACCACAGATACTTTTGAGATTTGACAAGAGCCAAGAACACTTTCCCCAAGTGCAATGTAGAGGGTGCTCTATGCATAGCCAAGGTCTCCCAGGTTAGAAGCTGTCTCTAAAAGAAGCACAGAATCAAAATTAAACAACATAAAGTCGCAGACTTACCTGCCACTGCCAAGATGAGTGTATTGGTAAAATGCCGGTACAACGAAAGCTTTACAACGTTCCTTCGAAGTTTTAACAGCTTCATTGTTTGAGTTAGGCTAATAAATATGTGTTTGCAGGTCAAGGAATCAAACATTGAGAAAGATAAGTAAATGAATGCTCAGGTTCCTTTAGGGTCTGGGGTCACAGCGACAAAGCTCTGGGTCTCAGAGGCCTCCCGGCTCTTACTCTCACTCAGTCTCACAAACATTCCAACCTCGGCGAGATTAAAGAAAAGGTCACCATTTTCAATAGGCACTGAGAAGACAGGACCAAGATAAAGTAAGAGTGCAGCCCCTGTGTTCTCTCTTACACATACATGGCCCATCCTCACGCTGTGGGGTGTAACTTTTTTTCCTTTTACTCGGCCCAAATTTGCTCTGCAGAGTCTGTTTCTTTTCCTACTTTTAATAAAACTTTGCTACCATTAAAAAAAAAGAATGTAAAAAGTAAAGGAAAAATATTAAAAAGAAAACAAAAAAGCAGCTTTCTAGAAAACCAAAAATGATAAAAAATATTAGACAACTGGAAGGTGATAAAAGTAAAAATGAGTCAAAAGGGAGGGAAGAAGGAATGAATATCTTCTGTCCTGATGGTGGATGACTATTCACCCACCAGCTAATCCATTCTAGGATCATCACTACATTCACGCCTCTAGTCTTACAAAGGTCTGTTCTCAGTCTCCTCCCTCCTACATTACTCTGCTGTGAACCAAGAGAACCCTATGACCAACTGAGAATCCCAAGTAGTTAGGCTCCAAAAGCAATGACTCATTTCAGAACATTATTCCCAAGGGCAACTTGCCAGAGGACAGGAGTACTGACGACTGTTCTCACGTGCAGCTTTCAGAGTAAAGACAAGATAGAAAAATAAGGGAGTTGGCACTTACTCTGTCTGCAGTTAACCTTTGCAGTTAACCAATATCACCTCCCAATTACTCACAGACTTTCACAAAACATACTTGAAAAGGACTGATCTAGAAAGCTTTAGTCATTTGGATCCAGGACATTTCAATTACAAATGTTTTTGCTATCTGGCAATCTATTCAAATTCCCAACTTTTAAATCAAGTTACTTATAATCAAGACAGTAATACTGCACATATAGAAACCAAAACAAATTTAAAATAACCCTAAAAAGATAAAGTTCAAAAAACTGAATCCTTCACATAACAGACCAAGTCTCTAGTAAACAGGTGTTTAATTTTCAAAGTGGGAGAAAAAAGATTATTGAAATAGAAACTTGTTTATCAGCAGCTGACTTTGCATGCAAATGGATCTGTATTTACTGCTGAGTGGCAGTGTCCAGACAACTCCAGGTCAGCTTTTGAATAAGCAGCATACGCCCTATAAAGATTAAAACCCATAAACCTACAGAAGAGTTTCAAAAGAACCAAACCACACTTCAGGGATCAACGTCTTTTCATAACTTTCAAAGCCCTTAGTAACCCCTAGAGGCTAAACAGAGCAGAATCAGAGTAACCACCAAAGTCAGGTACAAACGTAACAAATCAAAAATCAAGGTGAAGTGCTCATGTAAGAGAAAAGCCAGAAGACTTAACTTGCACGCAGTCCATAGTCACCAACTCTTGATTCTAAAAGTTGAAACAAAAATTGCTTACCTGAACCCTCAAGTTGTTAAATTTTAAAAAATCATATAGTATTGGGCCAGAGATTTAGCTCAGTGGTTCTGCCACCTGCCCTGCAAGTGCAAGGACCTGAGTTCAATCCCCAGTACCAAAGAAAAAAAAAAAAATCATACAGTATTTCCCACATCAAGGGGACATCAACAAAACTGGGAAAAATTCTTCAGAAAGATTAACAAAAACCCATCTCCAAGGGGAGAAAATGGAGCACATCAAACAAGCCAATGAGAAGGATATCCACCAGCACAGGGCGGTGTCTAGAAAAGCCAAGGGGATAAAGGCCAAGGAAGCAAGATCAGTCTGGGCCTGCAGGCAAAGAAAAAGAGGTGGTAAAAACAGATTGCTAGAAAGGCACACAGAAGAAAGCAGCACAAGATTCTATATTTACATAATCATCTGGAATAGCTCTGCATTTGAACTGAAAGAAATATACAAAGGACTAACACCTGACACCTAACCATTCTTCCCTTTTTCTGAGCCTTCCCCTAGAACATATAGCTATTTAAGTTTTTCACACAAATTGTAATTATAATCTCAATACAATGAAACTGC
The DNA here is from genome assembly GCF_000247695.1 of Heterocephalus glaber. Next base: position 9,357,767 of record NW_004624804.1, read on the forward strand.
TAATTACCAGAGTTCCTGGAATACTAAGATCCATGTAAGAGGTGACGCGACATCAAAAAAAGTTCTGATTATAACCTCCATCCCATCCTCACTTCCTATTATTGTGATGTAGACTACAAGCCTAATAAGATGCTTCTGATTACTGTATTGACATTAATATACAAAGAATTGATTTCTCAAACCATAATAAAATGAAATTTTACCAACAGTTCACCTTAAAATAAAATGTAAGTCAACTGTCCCCAAAACTACTTGCTAACCTCCAAAAATTTATATATGATGCTTTTTATGTAATCCAAATAATGTAATCACCAAGATATTATTGAAAGGATATCCATAAAATAATACAGGCATCAGTTGCTGAGAGGGCCAGGCTTAGTATCGAAGCCAAAGAATTAGAAAAATACTACAGCAGCAGCAGAAGAAAGGAAAAAAAATTAACAAGAGGGTTAAAGATGCTCAAAGTCTAAGGAGATTACATACAGAGGACAGTGTGGTTTGAAAAACAAATCTGCAATCCCAAAGTGTTTTAATTATGGGGAAATTTATTGCAAAACTTAATGATCTATAGTGGTGCACACCTGTAATTCCAGCATGCAAGAGGCTGAGGCAGGAGAACCACAGCAAGTTCGAGGCCAGCCTGAGCTATACACTGAGTTCAAGGCCAGCCTGAACTACATAGTGAGACACTGTCTCAAACAAAACAAAACAAAGCTTAATGAACACAATATTGAGGGCAAAGCCAAGTTTACAGAATTTACCAACTTGAATCTAAGAGGTTATTGCAGAATCTGATTTTTAGACAAATAAAATACTAATTGGAATGGCCCAGGGAGGCCTATTTCTCCACATTAATCCACTTCTAACATACTTTACCACTTAGATCTCAGTGTTTTGTTTTCCTTCCTTAGCAAAAGGAATATAATTCTCAAGGATAGTGTGAAATTGAATTAGCTGCATTTTAAGGAAGTTTTAAAAACTCAAGTGCTAGATAAGCAAAGAGCACTGATACTTTAGATTAACCAGTAAGCCCCTACTTCCAATGTTCCATTCTTATTCAACAATGGAGTCCACTGCCTGGGAGAAGAAACTAAATAATTATCTGGAGTCTGGAGACAGGTGGAAAAACATTTATTCTCCATCACACATTAAATTTATAAAGTCCTACAAGGCAGATTAAAAAGAAAAAATGAATAACACAGGTTAAGCATTCCCTAATTCAAAACCCCAAATCTAGCTGGGCATGGAAGCACATGCCTGTAATCTCAGCACTCAGGAGGCTGAGGCAGGAGGACTGCCATGAGTTCAAACCCAGCCTGGGCTACATAGTGAGTTCAGGGCCAGCCTGAACTACAAAAAACAAAACAACAACAAAAAACAAAAACTCCAAATCTGTGGCACTCAAACAGTTTCAGATTTCAGACCACTCTGGATTTCAGATTTCTGGATTAGGAACATTCAATTAGTAAAACCTATGCAAATATTACAAAACCTGAAAATTCTGAAATCTGAAACACTTCTGGTCCCAAGCATCTCAGAAAAGGGATATTCTGGAGGGAGGGAAGGAGGTGGGAAGGGGGTGTAAAAAGAATTAGGATGTATCATGTGTACATGTACCAACTCCACACGATGAATGTAATCACTACATACTGCAAACCTGTACTACTTTTTTAAAATGTCAAAAATAAATAAAAGGGGGCTGGGGATTTAGCTCAGTGGTTCTGGCACCAGCCTCACAAGTGCCTGAGTTCGATCCCCAGTACCAAATAAATAAATTAAATAAATAAATAAATAAATAAAATACTTAACCTGTACATACATTTTGAAAATCAGAGCTCTGAGGTGGTAAAGCAACAGTAAAGAAGGCCACTGACGGCCAGGGATTTAGCTCAGTGGTTCTGGCGCTTGCCTCAAAAGAAGGCTACTGACACTTCCAATGCAGCCTCTCAAGACAGAACCAAGAGAATTGAATTGACCACAAAAATTCAGGCTGAGCAGTACTGACCCCAGTAACTCTGAGGACTCCTTCCATGCCAGAAAACAAAAGATAGAGAGCTCCTGCCACCACCACCTTGTGAAGAGTGACGCCAAGGCGAGGCCTAAAGAGGAAGCAAAGAGATACTGAGTGAGCACATACGCAGTGAAACTCATGACAAGCTAAGTAACAATGACTTACACTAGTACAGGTTTGTGGTAACACACACACAATTCAGCTGAGAAGAACACAGGGGAGCCAGACATAGTAGTTCACTCCTGTAATCCCAGCTACTCAGGAAGCTGAGGCAGGACCACAAAGTCAAAGTCAGCCTGGACAATTTAGAGACACTGCCTAAAAATTTTTAAATGATAAAAAGGGCTGAGGACGTAGTTCAGTGGTAAAGCACTTGCCTACCACACACAAGACCCTGGGTTCAATCCCTAGCACTGCCAAAAAAAAAAAAGAGAGAAAGTATTAGAACTTACTACCTAGCCCCTGGTTATACATCTTACACATCTTTAAGAAAAAATTTATTACAGAGTTTTGAAACACACTCAAAAGCAGTATGACAAACCCTATAAACAAATGCATCATCTAGTCTGGACAACTACCACCCTATGGTTAGTTCACGTACACCCCATTCTTTTCCAACCTTTCACATTACCTAGAATCAAGTGCTACATACCATATCCTGTATTTGTATATGTTCCAATATGTGTTTTCTCCTCTTTTTTTGGTACTGGGGATCGAACTCAGGGCCTTGTGTTTGCGAGGCAGGCGGTGGCACCACTGAGCTAAATCCACAGCCCTCCAGTATGTGTTTTTAACAAATCAGGGCTTTAAAAAATATACTATAATACCATTACCAAATCTAAAAAATGTTAGTAATTCCTTAATATAATCAAATATCCTACTGAAGTTCATTAAACGGTGCATTTGGAAGCTCAAAGCCCAGTGATATGATATATGAAAAGCTTTTTGAGCAACTTTGCTTTGAAAGAAGTGTTAGATCCTTAATTTAAAAAATCTTAGCCAGGCATGGCTACTCCAGAGGCTGAGCCAGGAGGATCAAAACCTGGACAACATAACTAGATCTTATCTCCAAATTTTAAAAAATAAAATAAAAAGGAGCTGGGGATGTAGTTCAGGGGTAGAGCACTTGCCTAGAAAGTGTGAGGCTCTGGGTTCAATCCTAGGCACATACACATGCATGCATGCGCGCACACACACACACACACACACGCACACACACACACACTGAAGTCCTATTGAACCACAATCTACATTTTAACAAAATTCCCAGGTGATTCATTAGTGTAGTACAATCTGAAATGAAATGCACTGGCTTAACTCACACCTGTCTAAACCTTTTTCTCCCCCACTTCTTCCTTTTTCATTATAGCCCAAAAAAAGCAAACTTTGTAAGTGCATGGAAAATTTCCCTCTGCTATTAAATCCCAGATACTCTGAATATTTCCTGGCATACTGGAAGCACTTAAATATTTGTTAAGTGAATAAATGTATTTTAAGAATTAACACTACTCTTTGGCATTGCTCTAATCCCACTTAAGGGTAAACTCCTTGAGATAACTATATATCTAACTCCAATTCTCTCCTCTTACTCTCTGTTGATTCTCTCCAGTTGGACTTCTGTCCCCAGCACTTCATCGGAACTTTTCTTGTTCCAGCCACTAACACAATTAACATCCAATGAAGTCACATGAGTACTTCTCAATCACCTTACACAACCTATCTGCAGCACCTGACACAATCACTCCTTCTTAGAACACAATCTTCAATTCACCTCTTACCACACTGTTTGATCTTTGATTTCCTCTGCTAGCTCTATTTCATGTCACTGACTTCTAAATAATAGAAAATGTTCAAGAGCCCAGTCTTTGGACCTCTTCTCTATAAACATTCACTTTCTTGGTGATCAAATTCAGTCTCATGTCTTTAAACAACATGTAAATCTTGACAATGCCTAAACATACTATCTCTGCTCCAACCTTTCTCCCTTACCTCTTCCATGTGGATATTCAGCTGAACTCCTAATCCTGTCCTACCCAAATCTACGCCACCCAGGTGCTTTCTGAACCCTGTAAATGTCAATTTCTTCCTGAAACTTGATCAGACCTAACAGCTTCATCCTTTGCTCCTACTGTCTTTCACATTATACATTTCATTCACCAAGACATTCCACTGGCTCTAACCTTCAAAGCACATTCAGGATATGATCACATCTCAGCTCTGCCTTGAGGTCTCTGCTTAAATGTCACTTTCCTTGACATCCCTATTGAATTGTGAGCGCCAGGCCCTGCCTAGCACTCCTAGTCAACTTACTTTGCTTTCTCTGCTCCCCAGCACCTTTTGCTGATATATATTCAATTATGTCTGCATAAAACTACAAATGTAAACTGAAATTTTTTACTTTCTGTTTACTCAGTACCTAGAACAACGCCTAACATACACGGGGGACTCAATAAAATTTTTCTGGAAAAAAACTTTTCAGATAGCTGTGCTATTCCTATAAAAAGTCTTGATTTGAAAATATTTTGGAAAAGTCACTTAAATTTATTCTAGTGTTTCGACATTATTCGCTATATTGCAGGTCTTCCTGCAGATGTGCCTTGCGTGAACCAGCAAATTTTCCTGACACTTACAATGCTACAAAATTTCAAATAACTTTTCTGAGAATGACTTCTAGATTATCAACTCTTCCAGAATTATGACACTGGGAATGTGAAACAGTGTTTCAATTCTGTCAGTATTTTAATTAGCTCTCTCATAGAGGAAATCCATACTCACTTGACTATGCCATATCCGAGACTGACTATGATGACCAGGGTTCGAGCCAGAGAGCGTTTGACTGCAGAAAGCAGCTCTGCAAGGATCAAGGCCCCTTGAACTACGAAGAAAAGAAGAAATGGTGCTATATTCCAAGCTCAGCAAAAGGCTCAATTCCAATGCCACAAAATAAATGACCAACACTTCAGAAGGAGTACTGATATTCACCCTACTAAAAACAAATACTTTTGTAATTTTTATAAGCACAAAAGCCGATACCACTTACAACCTTAACTGCATACAGTCTGGGTGTGCTCACCTCCCACCCCCACCCACTCACTAACAACTTCACTAAAACCTGTTCTTAACAGAATACCTCACCCTATGACTCTAAGGAGTTTCCCTGCCATTTCTAAAAGCCATGAAGTATAGTTATATTTGGAAAAGCATAAAACAGACATATACACACTGTGTGCATATGTATAGTTTTCAACTTCACATCTACTATTTCCAAACCATCTCAAAGACATGAAAAATATCTAGAATAACAACAATAATTATTAATATTCAAATGGTCTAATGAGAGGGAACTGAAGAATTTCTATTGTAATTAGTTCACCTTATAAACCATAAGCTTCTTCCTATTTTCTTGGTCTTATTGTGGGGTTTGTTTGTTTTTTTTGGTACCGGGGATCAAACTCAGACCTTGGGCTTGTAAGGCAGGCAGGGTGCCACTGAGCTAATTTCCTGGGCCTACTGTGGGTTTTTTGCTCTGTTTTGTTTTTGTTTTTTGAGACAGGATCTCACGATGTAGTTCAGGCTGGCCTTGAACTCATTATATAGCCTAGGCCTAGACCTTTAACTCACAGAGATTCTCTTGCCTCCCCTATGGAGTGCTGAGATTACAGGTGTGTGCCACCACACCCAGCTGGTATTATTGTTTTTATCAATTCCAAGATGCACTAAGATCTCTTTTTTTGGTACTGGCAATTGAACTCAGGGCTCACAATTGTCAAGCAGGGGCTGTGCTGCTGAGCTACATCCCCAGCTCTGCACTAAGAGCTTTAAAATCAAGGTTTATGCCAGATGTGGTGGTGCATGCCTGTAATCCCAACACTTGGGAAGCTGAGCCAGGAGGATCACAGTGAGTTCAAGGCCAGCAGGGGCTGCACAGTAAGTTCAAGATCAGCCTGAACCACAATGAGACCCCGTCTCAAAAATAAATACATAAATAAATAAAAGCAGAGTTTGTGTTAAAATCAAAGGCATCTTACAATTAAATTGACATTGTTTACTCTCTTCCTAAGATATATGTAATAATGATGACTTATATAACAATGGCAATTGAGATTTGATGATGATAATCACCATTCCCCCCAAATGGCCACTCCTTTTTTTACTCTGGCAAGCATATTTCAGTAAACTTGCTCTTA
>NW_004624804.1:9372505-9389555 GCF_000247695.1 Heterocephalus glaber
AGCAGCACTGATCAGACCCAAAGCTCAGCTTCTTAGTCTCATTTGTCTACCTTTCCTGTCATTCGCCATGTGCTGCCGTGGCTCGCAGGAGACTAGGACTTACTGCAGAGGTTCTGGTACCGTCCCCTTCCCCTGTTCCCTAGTTTCTTAAAGAACTTTTATTTATTTATTTTTTTGGTACCGGGGACCTTGCGTTTGCGCAGCAGGCGCCGGAACTAGGTAGTTTCTTGATATGATTAATGAAAATCTGATTTACCTGAAAAGTGATAATCTCTAGAGACAGATATATGATAACTGCCATTTGATCAAAATTTTCCACCAGCATTTATCAGGCCAAAAGGACGTAACATTATTGAAAGTAAACTGAGTCTAATACTTAATGAAAAAAGGAACAACCCATAATAGCAATCAAAAAAATTTCAGAGAACCGGTTATTAAAGCTAAATATTTTGCTAACTTAACAAAAGAACAACTAAGTAGTTATAGCTTATGTCTACATGTCCCCCCAAAGCCTCATGCAGTCATGGGTGGGGCTTTTTCAGAGGTGGCTGGATCTAGAGTGTGTAATGCTGGGATTGATTCATGGTGCAATGCTAGGATTAAGGGTGCCCCACCCCAAGTGTGAGTGCTACTCGCCCTAAAAGCTGGTAGTCTCAATAGGACATAAGGGACAGAAAGAGGGCTGCCACTGTTGCCTGCTTCTGGCCCTGCTTGGTGCTTATTGCCTTCTGCCTGCCCTGCTGGACTGTCTCTCCTCTGCAATGCCCCTCTGCCATGGCACCCTGCCTTGGAGCCAGCCAATAATGGACTGAAACTTCTATAAACTGTGAGCCAAATAAACCTTTCCCCCTTTAACTCTGAGTGTCAGGTATTTTTGACTCAGCAACAAGAACTAAAACAGTAGTGAATATCATCTATGTCACACATTTTGCTTAATTTCTATGCCAGAGTCCAGCAAAATATACCACACAGACCAATTCTAGCCACCTTTATTTTTATAAACAAAGTTTCATTGTAACACAGACACATTCATTCATTCATATTGTCGATAGCTGCCTCTGCACCACCATGGTGGAGCTGGGTAGTTGCAATAAAGAAAAAACTATCTGCCATTTAAGAAAAAGCAAAAGAAAGTAGAAAAGGAGGGAAGGAAGGAAAAAGAAAGCATGGCACAAGATGAATAAGATGTTTTCTGCCATCTAGTGGATTACCACTTAGCAGGGAAAGGAGTTGGGAAATACCAGAGAACCATTTTTCTGAGCTAGCTCCAAAAGGCTGAGTATATACTTTCCAAGACAGATTAAAAAGCCTTTCAGGGCTGGGGATTTAGCTCAATGGTTCCGCCATCTGTCTTTCAAGTACAAGGACCTGAGTTCGATCCCCAGTATCAAATAAATTAATAAATAAAGCCTTCCAGATAAGAGAAAATAACACAATCAAAAAAAGTTTTGCCGGAGTATGTAGCTCAGTGGTGGTAGAGTACCACCCTAGTATGTCCAAGGCCTAGGTTCAATCCTCAGCACTGCCAGTTTTCAAACTGTGTGATATATTTAAAAAACGTTTAGTCTGAGACTGTACATAGTGCCATACTATAGTATTTTGACATAAACCAACAAGAAGTAAACTGAAAAAAAGTTGTAAAGAGTTTAAAAAATCTTGCTGCAAAATGTGGACATTTTATAGGCAATAATGACTCACCAAAGGTTTTAATTAAGAGAATATAAAATGGTTTTAGAAAGATTATTCAAGGACTTTCAGCTAGTATAATTAATGTAACTTCTTAGCTCCAAACCATAAATGGATAAAATATAAAAAAGAAAAAGCACATAGAACTAAATCTATGTTCATGCTAGACTCTGGGCCCAAAAGCAGGCTGTGGTAGTTCTAAGTGCAAAGCACTGAAATTAGTAGGATTCAAAGAAAAAGAGGAGGAACTAAAGCCATGTTTGATGCATGAAGAGGTGGAAACAGATTGGGGCAGGGCTACTCTTCCATCCACGTAAAAAAAAAAAAAAAAAGACAGCTAATAATAAATGCTGGCAACTGCTCCCAGAGACTGTATTACCCATGAACAAGCATGGGCCCAGACAGGAAGAGGCACAGAGATACTCAGGGGTCCAGACACCAGGCCACCTATGGCTTGCTGCGATCTCTGATATGCCCTATCCCACTAAGAGTCACAAGACCCACTTCTGAATTGGGAGTTAAACATTTAACATGTAAGAATCAGAAGTTTAAAAGTCAAATAAAAGAAAGAAATGCTTAGAAAATTAACAAGGATAAAAGCTAATTCGCTGGTATAAAAATAAATCCCAAGAAGATTTAACAAGTAAAAAAGACAAAAGCAATATTAAGGGTTGTAAAATCTACAGATACCATAGGTTTTTGGTAAAGAAATACCATGAATTTGTCAATAATTAGAAATCTTGCTGGGTGTCCTGGCACATACCTATAAATCTCATCACTCTGAAAGCTGACTACGCCACATAGTGATCTCAAGGCCAGCCTGAACTTCCAGTGTGACCCTGTCTCAAAAAAAGCAAACAGCAGAAGCAGCAGCAGAAGAAAAAGGAGGGGAGGCAGAGGAGAAAGAGCAGAAGCAGAAGAAGCAGAAGCACCAGCAGAAGAAAAAATCTTAAGTGAAATGAATGATTTCTCAAAAAAAGATTCAAAGAAAACAAAAACTAAATCAAAACACTTATCTGTCAGGGAAGGAGGGTGGACAAAAAGAACAACAGGTCAAAACAGTACTACAGGTGAGTTCTACCATTCACTCAAGCATTGGATAACCTTACCCTTACAAAAACTGTTCCACAGAATATTTAAAAAGGGGACATTCTCCAACACTGTATGAGATTAGCATAACCAAAACCAGAGGAAGACAGAATAAGTAAAGAATTATAGGCCAATCTTACTTTGAACATAAGACAACAACCTAATAAGATACTAAGAGAACTCAGCAGTGGGTATATAGCTGTTTAGAGGGCTAAGGATGGGGATGGATAATCATCAAGACCAAGTATCAGGCGTCCCAAAAATTCAAGAACAATTTTTGTTTGTTTGTTTTGACTCAGGGTTGTGCCATGTAGCCCAGGCTGACTTCAAACTCACGTCAATCCTCCTGCCTCAGCCTCCAAAGTGCTGGAACTACAGATGTGCACCACCATGCTCAGCATAATTTAAAATTAGAAACCAATTAACGTAATGTTATCACATTAACGTATTAAACAAAAAAGACTATATAATTTTAATCAATACAATCAAGTGACGATAAAACTGAGCATCACTTTTTGTATTTTTTTTTAAAGAAGGCCTGGGAATGTAACTCCATAGTACAGTATTTGCCTAGCATGTGCACAAAAAAAGAAAAGAAAAAAGGAAAATATTTGGTAAACTCAGAATAGAAAAGAACATTCTTCTGCTGCGCAAGCACAAGGACCCGAGTTCAATCCCCGGTACCAAAAAAAAGAAAATTAAAAAAACATTCTTAACCAAATGAAGAATATGTTGAAAAATCTACAGTTAATACCTATGGGAAATGTAAAAATATTGCCAATAAAGATGGCTACCATCAGTTTCTATTCAATATTCTACCTGAGAAAACAAGGTAGGGGAGGAAACTGCAAGGTAGAAAGAAGAAACAAAAACGGAAACCACAGAAAATACATCCAGAGAAGGAGATTCCACAAAACTCTAGATACGAGTGATGACTCCACAAACTGTGCTCCACCAACAGGAGGAGAGCGCATAAGAAAAATTCTTGAGACATCAAAAAGTACCAATGTTAATGAAATTTTTTAAAGTTTTGACTTGATGACCAAGTTTGTTTGTTTGTTTTGAGACAGGATCTTGCTATGTAGTTCAGGTTGGCCTTGAACTCACTATGTACCCCAGGGTAGCCTGGAATTGCAGCAATCCTCCTGCCTCAGCCTCCTGAGTGCCAAGATTACAGGTGTGCCCCACTACACCCAGCCCTGACCAAGTTTTCCTCATTCTAGTTCAGAGAATACTGAGAACAAGACACAAATTACAAATTTTAAAAGCAAGAGGACCAAAGGAAGAAAAATGCAACTTGGTACCTGGAATACTTCAGAAGAAACCATGTATGAAGTGCCTGGGAAGTGCCTGAATGCAGAAAGATGTTAATTTTTCTCCTCTAATTTTTCTACTTCACAAAAACATTCTTACTAAATTATTCTTTCACTTAAAGCAATTTTAGCCTCTCTATCATATATGACATAAGAAAAAAATAACAAACTTAAAAAAAACAATGAACTTACTGGTGAAAAGATTACGTAGTGAATTTTCTTTTGATGATTCCTTTGAGGAAGAAATGCCAACGTGCACAATAAAAATGTATGGCGCATCCTGCCAAGTTTGCAGTGGTTCATGCAGTGCCTGAGGAGGGAAGAAAGGCAGGAAACCTTCAAGTCTTAAGAATTAAGAGCACACAACATGACATGAAAACCTTGCTCCATCTGACCTGACTCAGACCACTCAGTGAACAAAAGCTCGTTCTCAAGACATCCATCAGAAACATCTGTCAGAAACACTCAGCAACTGCTATAGATCACAGCTTCCTGATATGACATTAGCAGCTAGAGCTATGGAGAAGCTAGAGAATGGGATGTTCATGGGGACACTGAAAAGCATCCAGATGGCAACGTGCATGTGCAGGGTCAGCTCCACATGCCCGGAGCAAGGCAGAGCCCAAGGAGACCAGAGACAGCCCACGAACTCAATCCTGGCATCCCTAAGGCCTCTGCACAGGCAGAAAGAGAAGGCTGAGAAAGAGTAGCTGACAGTGAAAAAGCCACACACAAGGTCATACATTGAGTCATCCCACCATGAAAAATGCTTTGAATAGACATGCAAGCAACAGAAAGCAGGATAGCGGCTGCCGGAGACTAGAGGCAGGGAAGACTGCGGAGTGAGCAGTAATGGGTTCTGGGATCAGCTGTTGGTTATACAACTGTGAACAAACTGAAACCTTACTACACTGTATGCCTTAAAAGCATGAATAGTATGTTAAGAGTACTGTGTCTTAATAAAGTTGTATAAAATTAAAACCTTAATCAGCTTTGTGAAAAACCAGGACATGGGCTGGGGATTTAGCTCAGTGGTTCTGCCGCCTGCCTTGCAAGCGTAAAGACCCAGAGTTTGATCCCCGGTACCAAAACAAAAAAAAACAAAAACAAAAAACCAAAAACCAGGACTAACACAGATAAATGTTTTTTGGGGGGGGGGGCGCTAACCAGGTATCGAACTCAGGGCCTTGTCACCGCTGAGCTACATTCCCAGCCCACATATAAACATCTTATTTTCTCTGTATTTTTAACTTTGCAAAAGTTTTGAGGAATTAGTCATTATGAATTAGAAAGTGAAACCTCCATACAGCATATATTTAAAAAATTTAAAACATATTTAATCCCAGCACTTGGGAGGCTGAGGCAGGAGGATCGCTGTGAGTTTAAGAGGCCACCCTGGGCTACATAGTGAGTTCAAGGTTAGCCTGAACTATATAGCGAGACCCTGTATCAAAAAAAAAAGTATATTTATAGCTCTTGGCCTTATTTCAACTTTCCAAACTCTCCTGTAGTTACAGTCTTATCATAGATAATTTTAGATGGAGCTTTAAGGTCTTTTTAAGTTAAGTTTCTTCCTATTTACAAATATTTATTGGGGAGGAATAATTACACAATAGAAAAAACACAAAGAAGAAAATAAAAATCACTTATAATACCATCTACAGACAATCATTATTAATATGTTGGTGTACAGCCTTCAGTCTTACATTTCTTTGTAAATGTTAACCTAGTGAAAATAATTCAAAACTACCTGAATATTAAAACGTGTTCAATGTCACAAATGCCCAAATACACTTACAGTTCTCTCTCCAGTAAAGGTAAGATTTGTTCCATTCTCCTTAACCTTTAAACATGACAAAAAAGAAAATTAATTTAGAATAATTTACTTTACTCCCAGAAATATGTAAGGAAAATAATTACCTCCTGTTTTTCTCCTAAAAGAGGCAGCCGGTGCACAGACTCCCCAGAAAAGCTCTACAAAACAAACACAAAACTAAATCAAAGATGTATAAATACAAAAGGAAAAGTATAACTCAAAATTCACAGAAATGGTTAAAGTAAAACAAAATATAATAGTTTATACAGTAATATAGCATCTGTAGACAAGATTCCCAATTAACCACAAACAAAATAAATAAAACCTTGCTAAGAGCTAAAAAATAGCAAAGCATGAGGCAGGAGGATCATCATGAGTTCATGGCCAGCCTGGTCTACACAGTGAGTTTAAGCCTACCCTGAACAACATAACAAGACCCTGTCTCAAAAAACAAACAAACAAAAGAATCAAAGCAAACTGACCAATTTTTCTACTGTATAAACATAACAACATTTATGAATGACAAAACCTAAGATTATGGGCTGGGGATTTAGCTCAGTGGTGCCACCACCTGCCTTGCAAGCACAAGGTCCTGAGTTCGATCCCCGGTTCCAAAAACAAAACAAAACAAAAAAACCCCTAAGATTATGATATATGCACAGAATGGAAACCTTAGAAAATCTCTCATTCTACAGATGAGGAAAATGAGGCTTAAAGTCATGAAACTATAAATGCAGAAATGGATCTGAACCTGACTCCTAACTCTTAGGTCCACTATTCCTTCCATCACAACACATTCTATGGCTGTAAAAAGTTACATTAATAGAAATTAGACTGCTGGAGTGTAAACCTTACTAACAGGGCAGGGTTTGCTATAACTCTTGGAAGATTAGAGCTGATCTAAAATGGGAACCTCATGAAGTAAGACACAAGTCACGTTCCCTACTCAAACTTAAGACCAGCCAATCATCCTTGCCTCGTGCATTATTCAGAGAACCAACAGAAAACATACTAACACAATACAGATACAAACTATCCAAAATAATTGCTTCTAGTTTTCTCTACTCTCCTTCTACCATATTAAAGTTGTTTTCTTTCCCCTCTAATTCCATAAAATCTAAGCTATGACAACAGCTGAACTCTTACAACTCAGTGATCAATTACTTTATTTGCTTAGCAATTAGCAATTACTATAAAGTCTTATAAACACTTCTAGTGACTAAACAGAAAACTATGCCTTCAGGGAACTCCTTGCCAACTTCAAGGCAACTTACTAAATATTCCTACACTAGAGATTGAACCCAGGGTCTCACACACAATGGGCAAGTACTCTACTAAGCAATATCCCTGGCTTTTTTTTTTTTTCCTTCTTTTAATTTTTTTTTAAAATTTTACTTTGAGACAAAGTCTCGCTAGGTTCACCAGGCTAGTCTCAAACTTACAATCCTCCTACCTCAGTCTCCTGAGTAGCTGGGATTACAAGCGTATGCTACCATGCCCAGGTCCAAAGCAATTTTTAAAGACAAATAACTGTTTCAATACCTATAAAAATTTTTCCATCAAAAAACTGGTGTTAGGGCCAGGGATTTAGCTCATTGGTTCTGCTGCCTGCCTCACAAGCGCAAGGTCCCGAGTTCGATTCCCGGTACCAAAAAAAAAAAAAAAAAGGAAATGAAATACTGCAACATAGATGAGCCTTGAAAACATTAGAGTAAAGTAACTCAGTAAAAATTATCTGATTCTATTTACATAAGGTATCTAGAACACATGAATGACTCCTAGGGACTAGGAGGGATGGGAGTGGTATTTAGTGGATGTGGAGCTTCAGCCTGGGGTGATAAGCACTCTGGGGATAGATGGTGGCTATAGGTGCACAGCAACGTGCATGCAGTACTCAACTGTCACGGAATCATCCGTTCAATTACATTACACACTGGGGCCACGGATTTAGCTCAGTGGTTCTGCAGCCTGCCTTGGAGGGGCAAGGGAGCGCAAGATCCCGAGTTCGATCCCCGTACCAAAAAAAAAAAAATTAATTACACATTAAGAAGTTATACATATTTTACAACAATTAAAAAAACTTGGAGTTTTGCCTTTTACAAACAAAGGAAGGAAAGAAAGTATATGATCTCTTAATAAAGTGAGTATGTAAGTGGCTGACTATGCACTTATCAGGACAGGATTCCAACTCATTTCTCTTTAACTGGTGGGGAAACAGATAAAGGAGAAAATATAGACCTTACATTTTTTAACCTCTTAAATTTCTCTCCCATCACTTTCAAAGATTACCTGTGTTTTAAAGAGTTCACTGCAGTTTTGGAACAATTTTGATGATGTTTGGTATTTTCCAGACAAGTCTCTTTTTTCCTTAAGTTTTTCCAAATATGTCTCTACTTCTTCTGCCTGGGAAAAAAAGAAAAATATAAAATATTTAACTTACCTATCACAAATAGCATAGGTAGACACTAGCAAACTGATCACCCGTGGTACAAATGTAATTTTGATTCTATTTTAAAAGTTAACAGCATCAAGCCAGACATGGTAGCATACATCTGCAATTCTAGCTACCCAGAAGGCTGAAGAAGGACGACTGCGAATTTGAGGCCAGCCTGGGCAACATAGCAAAATCCTATCTCAAAATAAAATTTTAGAAAAGGGCTGGGGATATAGCTCAATGCTCCCTAGGTTCAATTACCAGTACCATAAAAATACAATAAAAACAGAATCAGAAAAAGACTATAATTGTATCCAAAAACTGTCGGGAGCAATGCTACATAATTTTAGGAAAAAATCATTTGATTAGGCCTAGTTCTCCTGCCTACAGGCCAGCTATAGCATTTCGAGACATAATTCCATTTTGGTCCCCAGTCATAACTGAGACCTCAATGATCAGGTGATGCTGTGATGCTCCAGGACAAGATTACACCAGCTGAAGACATCCTGGGAGGAACAAAATCTTCATCTACTCAGTTCCCCATTGTTCTTGGATTGTTACACTTTGTTTATCCCGATGTTCTGAACTCTCTGCAAGTCATTTGTTACACCTTGTTCATCCCAATGTAGTGAACTCTCTGCAACTCTTTTGTTAACATCTGTTTCTCCTGATGTACTGAATAAAAGGTGCGGTAAGCTGCGGGCTTTCAACTTTGCCGTCCAGAGCAGCACTGATCAGATCCAAAGCTCAGCTTCTCAAAGTCTCATTTTTCTACCTTTCCTGTATAGTAAATTAATTCGCCTTCTGCTGCCATGGCTTACAGGAGACTAGGACTTACTGCAGAGGTTCTAGTAACATCCCCTTTCCCTGTTCCCTACAAAAAACTTAACATTAGTAAAACTCTAGATTGCAGAAGTCTTGTCTTTAGCTCACAAAAGGCAGTAATTCCAGAAACAATGGAAAACTAATTAGCAGAGGCCAGAAGGAAGGTTTTGGTCATGTGAAAATATATGTAAAAGTTACCTATTAGACTCACAAGCTTAAAAACTGCATGGTTTTTCTTATATGAAAAATCTGGAGTACACATAAATTAAAGCATAAAATAAAAGGCAGATAGGGCCGGGGATTTAGCTCAGTGGTTACAGCACCTGCCTCGCAAGCGCAAGGTTCTGAGTTTGATCCCCAGCACCAAAAAAACCAAAAAGACAGATAATAGGGAAGGGGGGGGCAGGGATGTAGCTCAGCGGTGCTGTGCCTGCCTGGCAACCGCAAGGTCCTGAGTTCGATCCCTGGTACCGGAAAGGGAAAAAAAAGGAAAAGGGGGACAGATATTTTGCAAATGAGAAGGGGAATAAGAAATAGAGGGAGGAGGAAAAAGGGAAAAGGAAGTAAAAAGAATTAAAATGGGTTATGTACGTGTATCAACTTCCTAAAATGAAGGTAATCATGTACTGCAAACATGTACTAATAAAAATTAGTTACCTAAATAACATCAACAAAAAGATGTATTTGTGCTCATTAGCTAAGACAGAGTGCAAACTACAATAGCTATTCATAGCCCAAAACCTAATTCCTGTGGCTTCACCTATCAGTTCTGTGATTTTTCTGATATCTACATCTCTGATGACGCCTTCATTAGAAAATAGCTCCAAGGGGCCAGGGATTTAGCTCAGTGGTTCCGCTGCCTGCCTCAAAAGCCCAAGGACCCCAAGTTTAATCCCCGATACCAAGAAAAACAAGGAAAAGAAAAAAGAAAATAAGCTCCAATACTACATCCCACCTTCTTGTCATCCCCTTTATCCAAAATAATTTCCTATGAAGAGAGGATCTACTAAGCACTTGACCAAGTTTCAATCACATGAACCTTTTACTGTAAATTCAACTAGTAAACAATTCAAAGAAAAAGATCAATGACATCAACCCATATTCTGAACATATCATTTCTTTCTAAATTCTTCAGTCTTTTCATTCCTACCACATCAATCCAACCCAATGTTATATAACAAAAGCCAACAAAAATCATCTACATTACAAAACAGGTCATTTAAAAACCTAAGCAGAGAGTCAAAATGCTTACCTTGGGCTTTTTATAGGACCAAATTATCTTTGTAAAGAAAATTCAATAGGAAAATCTTTTGGGGGGGAATGAATGATGAAAATGGCAAATAGCAGGATGGAAACAGAATGAAAGAGGCCTAACAGAGCAATGCTCAAGTATTATACACTGCAGCAACTCTCGAAAACTGGTCTTTCACAAGGTGTAGAGGTCAAAACTATTTGCCTGCAATGATGGCACAGTAACAATGGTGGTAAAATCATCACCCCCCATCAGGAACCAAGGCAGTGGTGCAAACTACACCGGGTAATTCCATTCTTCACAGTCACAAGCTCACAGTGGGTAGGGGGACAGTTTTATGTAAGAATGTCCTTGCTGAAACAGCAAAAATTATTAATGCTATTAAATCTAGATGTGACACCATGCCACTTTTAATAATCTACACAACAAAATGGCAAGTATGCAAAATGATTGTCTTAAAGACTTTGCAACTGTTTTGTCACACAACTAAGTGAGCTACTTTGTTTTATTTGAAAAAAATGACTGACTACAGTCATCAGATTTGGTTATTGTCTTGAAAATGAGCTGTAACTTCAAGGAAAAGAATGGACACAGCACCACAGTAACCAATGATAAGATCTGAGCTTTCAAGCAAAAATTAGAATTTTAGAGAATTTGTATCCATTACTATGAACTAAATGGCTTTTAACACTTAAAAAACTACTGATGAGATAGGGAGGGCAGTAGGTGGGGGTTTTAAGTATAATTTAGATTTTAATGTAAAATAAACTAATGTTGTAAAGAATTATATAATTATTTCAACCAGTGTTTTCTAAATGACCAATGTATTATGTTATAAAATCATGCACAAGTAAAATATCCTTTCAAAGTGCAAGACACATCAGTGCATTTTATATTATAGAATATAGGCCAGCATGTGGCACACACCTGTAATCCCAGCACTTCGGAGGCTGAGGCAAGAGGAGCGCTGTGAGTTCAAGGCCAGCCCAAGCTATATAGCAAGACCTTGTCTCACAAACACTCACACACACACACAAATATATATATATATATATATATACACACATATTAAAAAGGTCATTAATATGATTTCCGAGTCTGTAGTTCATCTACGGCCACACCACCCTGAATGTACCCAATCTCATCAGATTCTACAGTTCAGTATTTAAGAAATTCCATTTATTGAGTTTTGGTACAGAAACAAAGAATATCTCCAATTATCTGAAAAGATCATGAAAATACCATTCCTTTTTAAATTTTTATTTATTTATTTATTTATTTTGGCACCAGGGATCCAACTTGGGACCTTGCGCTGGCCAGGCAGGCCGCCGAACCACTGAGCTAAATCCCTGGCCCACCATTCCTTTTCTTTTTTAACTAATAACTATGTGAGGTCAAATTTTTAACATATACTTCAACCAAAATAATGTATCACAACACACTGAGTAAAAAATGATTTACTACAAGAACCTAGCTGTTTTCTGTTATGCTGAATTTTAAACAGATCTACAGAAATGCAAAACAATGCTACTTTTCTATTTCTTTTGAACAAGTTTTTTTATAATACATATTTATATTAATATATAATGAACTTAACAGTACAACTTTTATATCAATTAATTTTTAAATATTTTAATTTCTAAGAGAAACCCACATGAACAGGCTTTTTGGGAGTCCAAAGTAATTTTTAAGAATATAAGAGCCCTGAGACCAATAAGTTTGAGAATTAGTAACACAGACTGCAAGCTGAGATGCATGGGTTGCACTTCCAGCTTCACTCTTCCTTAACTACATGATACCTTTCCCTCTATAAAGGAGGTTGGGACTAAATGACTTATTAGATCCAAACAAAGTGTGTACAGTTTTTGTTGTTGTTCTTTTAATTTTGAGACAGGGTCCAGTTATGTAGTTCAGGCTGGCCTTGAACTCACTATATACCCCAGGCTGACCTTGAACTCAAGGTGATCCCCCTGCTTCAGACTACTCCCAAGTGCAGGGATGTCAGGCGTGCACCACCACACCCAGCAAGTCTGCATTTCTGTTCCTTACCTTGAAGTTGTAGATTTCATTGTAACAGTCAGCACTTTTCAGAAACCAGGTTATATTCAAAGACTGATCACAAGGTTCTCCATCAACTACAAAAGATATTATTGTGAATAAAAGAGAATTTCCAAATAAAGAATTTTTTTTCTTTTTTTAAAATGTATTTTAATTCTTTTTTTTTCCAGTACCAGCGATCGAACTCAGGACCTTGGCCTTTCCAGGCAGGTGCAGTGCCACTGAGTTAAATCCCAGATCCAAAACATTTTTTTTTTCTTACAAGCATTTTCTTATTACCCCTATCCTAGTTATTTTCTACCCTGAGATACTCAAAGACCCCCCTTTCTCCAAACATAAGAAAATAAAGTAATATTTTTCAGATAATATTGTTGTTCATGGAGGGGAGGAACAGTAGTTAGGCAGTTTTTTTATTCTTTTGAAACTGTGGGCCTATTTCTCTGCCTTAAAACATCAAATTTTAGATCTCTATTTGGAAAAGCCTGGGAGTAAGAAAGCAGTCCTAAATTAAAAGCAGTTTCCTATTGTTCAAATACTTACTGAACAAGGCACAAATATACAAGGATACAACAGCACAAAGCTGGACCAGAGAGAGGAATGGGCAGGAACAAATTATTAAAGTTCTTTTTTAAAAAGCTACACTCCAGGGCCGAAGATTTAGCTCAATGGTGCCAGCACCTGCCTAGCAAGTGCAAGGTCCTTAGTTCAATCTCCGGTACCAGAAAAAAATAAAAAGCCATACTTCAGTCAAAGAGACACAGACTAAGAACACCAGGGATGTCAAGGGGCAATATTCATGACTGTTTTTTTGGTACTGGGGATCGAACTCAGGTCCTTGAGCTTGCAAGGCAGGCACCAGAACCACTGAGCAAAATCCCCAGCCCTCATGACTGTCAAATGGTAGTACAAATATTAGTTCCACTGAGGGAAAAAGTCACAGTTTGAATCCTGA
Organism: Heterocephalus glaber; assembly: GCF_000247695.1. The sequence goes on from NW_004624804.1 coordinate 9,385,931, forward strand.
ATGACTCAAGATAGAGCAATGAACAAAAAAGCAAACAGCTGAGGAAGTTAGAAATAATAAAACCAAAAAATAAAGAAGATAAAGTAAACTAGACTTTTTTCAAAGTTCACCATAAGAAAAGCCATATGAACTGTGACAGCTTCATATCACTAACTCATTAAAATAGAGACTGGAACATAATATTCTAATGGAGCAAGTCATTAGTCTGGGGCGTGGGGTGTAGCTCAGCGGGAGAGGCTCACCTAGCATGTCTGTGGCCCTGGGTTCAATCCCTAACACGGGAAACATTTTTAAAAGGCATCAGTTTGACAGCCCAGTTGCCCATCAACTGGAGACTGGATAAAGATGTGTTTTTTTAATAAAATGGAGTACTACTCGGCCATAAAGAAAGAGAAACTAGAGACATTTATAGCTAAATGGATGCACAATGAGGCCATGCTCTTAAGTGAAATAAACAGGACACACATGTGTAAATACCAAATAGTTTCTCTGGTGTGAAACACTAAAAGTGCCTTCTTTTTTTTTTTTTTGGTACCGGAGATCGAACTCGGGACCTTGCGCTTGTGAGGCAGGCCCTGGAACCACTGAGCTAAATCCCTGGCCCAGAAAAACTAAAAGTGTAAATAAGGATCAAAATGTATAATAGAGGTTGAGGATTTAGCTCAGTGGTTTCACCGCCTGCTAGCGCAAGGACCCAAGTTCGATCCCCCGTACCAAAAGAAAAAAAGTATAATAGATAATGTGAAATAGGAAGAAAAGGTCTAAAGGGGAAGGGAAACTGGGAGGGGTAGGCGAAAGGAAAAAAAATGGAAACAAAGTCTTTGTAAACAGGGAGGGATGGAGGGGTTGAAAGCAGGGCAGGGGAATGGGGGGAAAAAAAAGAATCAAGATATATCATGTAAAGGTACAAATTCCCAATGATGAATGTCATCATACTGAATACCTAAAATGTGCCAATAAACTTAATGGGGAAAAAAAAGGCATCAGTTTGAAGACGTGAGAATGTAAATCTGACTATATCACTGATTTGTTGTCTCGGCTGGACAAAATCAACATTCATGTTATCTTTCATTCCAAATGTAGAAGAGACACACACTGAAGACTCCCTACTTTACACAAACGCAACAAAAATAAACCTGACTGCATTTAAGAATCTACTTTGGGCTCGTAGCAAAAGAAGCAACCTAATTACAGGCTTCTCTTTTCTTTGTTTCAAAATTTTTTTCAAACTACTTTTATTTTGGCTTTTTGAGACAGTTCAAGTTGGTCTTGAACTCACAGCAATTCTCCTTACTCAGCCTCCCAAACACTAGGACTACAGGTGTGTGCCACCAGGACCAGCTTTCGAACTAATTTTGAATGACCAACACATTTTCACAGGGCTGTGCCAGAATATGCAAAAATCTGACCTGCTGAGTAGAATTTCTAGACATTATATACAATTTGACTGTGTTCAATTAAGAAAACATAGAGAGGCCGGGATTTAGCTCAGTGGTTCCATCACTGCCTTGTAAGTGAAAGGTTCCAAGTTCCATCCCCAGTACCAAAAAAAAAGAAAGAAAAAAAGAAACCATAAAGTTAATTAGAAGTCAATAACATCCCCTCAACAAAACATGCACAGAAATTTAGCTGCAAAAATATTACTAACAGCACAGAAGAGGTGGCTGCCAGGTTGACGTGCCACCACTCCCAGGCCCCGGTAGCATAACTCCCAGCACAAAGGAGGTGAGCTGCAGGCACCAGCAGCACACACACCACCACCACCACCATCACCCCACCTCCTTCAAAATGAGAAGACACATAAACAAGCCTCAAAACCAGACTTCCAGATCACCTACAGCAACCCCAAAAGGAAACGAGATGGAACATTCTGATACTCAATCACCTGGACTCCCTGCGCTGGCAACAAAAGAGGATCTGGAAAAATTGAAATCCGAAATAATTTCTCAGAAACAGCAGAGATTGTGCTCATAGTATAAGACATGATTAATAAATCTAGAGAGGAGTTGAGGAACATGATGGAATCCCAAAATAGGAAACAAATGGAATCCATAAAACAGATGCAAACAAATTTCCAGATTAAAAATTCCATTGAAAGTCTACACAGCAGAATGAGCCAATGTGAGGACAGAATTTCAGACATAGAAGATAAGATTGCAATTAGTGGCCAGAAAAAGAAAACTTGCTTTAAAATTGTAATGGACCACGAGAAATCAATCCAGCATCTGCTAGATGATGCAAAGAAGAATAACATAAGACTGATTGGAGTCAATGAAGAAACAGGAGAGTACAGATGACATTAAAAAAACTTTTCACAGAATTAATGGCAGCAAACTTCCCAAGCAGGAGAAAAGAACTAGTCATACAGATAAGGGAGGCACACAGGACTCCAATCTAGCCTTGAGCAAAAAAAATCTACACATAGGCATATAATTGTTAAGATTCCAAAAACCCAACAGACAAAATTCTACAAGGAGTTAGAGAAAAGAAACAAATTATATACAAAGGAAAGCCCATCAGAACCACAGCCGACTTCTCAATGCAAACCCTCAAGGCAAGAAGAGCTTGGGGTGACTGACCTAGTCTAGGCCCTGAAGGAAAACAGAATCCAACCCAGATTGATGTACCCTGAAAAAATTTCTTTCAAAATTGATGGAGAAATAAGATACTTTCATGACAAACAGCACCTTAGGAACTTGATGAATAACAAACCAGAACTCCAAAAAATTTTACACAATATCCTAGGAAAAGACAACAAGATTCACAACCCCAGGAAGCATAGCAGAATGAATCCATCAGGCACAACAAGAAATTAAATGCAAAGGGGGAGAATCCAACAAAAAGAAAAAGTCATGACAATCATAAGTTAATACATTATCAGTTATAACCGTCAATGATAATGGTCTCAATTCACCAATCAAAAGAAACAGACTGGCAGAATGGGTCAAGAAGCAAAATCCAACAATATGCTGCATACAAGAAACATACTTAATTCACAAAGAAACTCATAGACTGAAAGTTAAAGGGTGGAAAACAATATTCCATGCGACAGAAACCCGAAAAAAGGCAGGAGTAGCTATCCTCTTTGCAGATCAAGTGGATTTCAAACCAATACTAATTAAGAGAGACAAAGGACACTACATCCTTGTAAAGGGAACAATCCAACAGGAAGAGATGTCAGTCATAAATATCTATGCACCAAACACTAGTGTGCCCAACTATATAAAACAAACACTAATAGACATGAAAAATCATGTAAGAAATAATACAATAGTAGTGGGGGACCTCAATACTCCACTGTCACAAATAGATAGATCAACTAGACAAAAAATAAGCAACAAAATACTAGAATTCCATCAAATTCTTGAACAAATGAACTTAACAGATGTTTACAGACTGTTCCACCCCACAAAATCAGAATATACATTCTTTTCAGCTACACATGGGTCGTTCTCCAAAATAGACCACATACTCGCTCACAGAACATATTTAAGTAAGTGCAAAGGAACTGAAGTTATCCCCTGTATATTATCAGACCATAGTGCCATGAAATTGGAGATCAACAGCAAAAGAAACTGCAAGAATTTCATAAACACATGGAAACTGAACAACACACTTCTGAATA
>NW_004624804.1:9396365-9411912 GCF_000247695.1 Heterocephalus glaber
TAAGAACCAAGAGAGATTATGTAAAGGTGCAAATTTCCAATGATGAATGTCATTATATTGTATACCTAATATGTACCAATAAAATAAAATTTTAAAAAATATTACTATTTATGTTAAAAGATAACTAGGACAAAGTCTAGAATTTTGAATGAAGTCCTTAAGAGACAATGAAATGGTTCTCCCCATGCCCACAAGCTATACATCATACCCAGAAAAGCATAAAATCAAAGACAACAGATAAATATGAGAGCACAGGTAGTAACAAAGATAAAAATGTAAATTTTAAGGAGCCTCAAATTATCCAAAAACAATAAAATGTGGACACTTAAAAATATGCAGCTTGTTTAACTTGGTAGAACACCATCAAATCAAAACACAGGTTAGAAAGACTGTCCAGTAAACCAATCTCACAAGAAAGGCCAGTATGTCACAGACTTGATTTAAATCAAATTTGTCATTAATTAAAATCATACCACAGTGATATATGCACACCCATGTTTATAGCAGCATGGTTTATAATAGCTTAATCTTGGAAACAGCCCAAATGCCCATCAACTGATGAGTGGATAAAGATGTGGATTTTTTATAAAATGGAGTACTACTCTGACTTACAGAAGGATATTTATAGCTAAATGGATGGACCTTGAGACCATACTCTTAAGAGAAATAAATCAGACACATGTTTAAATACCGCATTGTTTCTCTGGTGTGAGAAACTGACTGTGGAAATAAGGACTGAGATGTATTACGGATGTTGGGAAATGGGAAGAAAGTGTTCAAAAGGGAAGGAGAACAAGGGAGGGGGGAGGGAGAAAGGAGAAAGGGACAAGATAAAAGTGAAAATAGAAGGAAAAATGGAAACAAAGCTTTTGTACAGAGGGAGGGGAGGAGTTTGGGGGAATGAGATAAAATAAAATTTATTAATTAAAAAACTTTTATAATGCTCAGAAAAGGCTTTTGTGGTGCTTCATAAAATGAAATCCCTTGAAATGCTTTATAAAGTGAATCCAGCTCATAAAAAAAAAAAAATTAAGTCATTAGTCAGATTCTATTTTCATGGATGTAGAAATTCTACCTGTCAGGCCAGAGATTTAGCTCAATGGCATAGCACCTGCCTTATAAGTGCAAGGTCCTGAGTTCGATCCCTGGTACAAAAAAAAGAAAAATTAAATTCTACCTCTCCTTTCACCCCACTATAAATGTAAGATTAATGAAAAAAGGAAATTTTTCTGTCACTTCCCTGGTGTCTAAAACAGAGTACCCAAGCAGGCACGATGGTGCACACCTATAATCCCAGCTCTTGGGAGGCTGAGGTAGGAAGATCACAGTGAGTTCAAAGTCAGCCTGGCTACAAAGTCAGCCTGTCCACCTTGAACTACATTACATAAAACTCTCAAAAAAAGTAAAGTGAGTACCCAGCACACAGCAAGTCTTTAACAACTATTTATTAAACAATTAAAAGAATTAAAATCCTCCAACTGTGCACTTTCATGGAGAGAGGTGTTCAGAAGTACACATCAATAATCTGGATTTTTATCGTTCATCTCAACATAGAGCTTTCCATAACTATTTACTCTTTAAAATAAAGCCAGTTTCAGAACCAAAAGCTTTTTAAAAAAATGAACAGTGAGATAACTTAGGTTGTCCCACTAGACAAACTGGTTTTCTCTACATAACCCCTATTTCCTAATAACATCCCTGAACTTCCCCAAGGTGATAAAACACTCCTTTGGCAAATAAAGATCTACCGACTATATCTGTTCTGACAAATTGTCTAACAAACTTAGGTCATCTTTTCAATAAGTACCTAACAAGCATTCAAGAATAAAATCAGTGGGCTGGGGATTTAGCTCAGTGGTTTGGGCACCTGCTTTGCAAGCACAAGGTCCTGAGTTCGATCCCCAGTACCAAAAAAAAAAAAAAGAATACAATCAGTGGTACCTGTTATGATTCCAAACAGATTAAAATACCAGTCTGGTAACCAACCAACACACTAAATGTTATTGTGACTTAATGTATAATTAATATATATAAATATGGTGTGTCTATGTGTATAGAGTCCAAAAAGTGTACACACTTCAGGAAAAGAAAAATAATACAATGGTTTTTTCCAACAGATGGTTTTCCCCTCATATGAGGAACCCTAGAGGATTTTGTACATTGCAGAAAACCCACTAAATGGCTGGCCCTTAGAGAAGAAATTAAAAATGCAAATGCAGCAATCTTAATGACCAAGGTTACTCCAGCAGCAGTTCGCCATACTAATAAATGTCTGGTAGCTAATGGCCACCACTTTGAGCACCTCTTGCAATTGTAGAGAACAAAGGTTACTTGTATTAATCTCAAGATGTCTCAATAAATTTAATATTAAAATATTTATGCAAGTTTTTCTTTACACGACGTACACATTTTTTGGTGGACTCTGTACGTTACGGCTTGTGTTTAGATATCCAAGCCTCATGTGGTCATAGGTGGGGCTTTTTCAGAAGTGGCTGGATCTAGAGTGTGTGATGCTAGAATTGATTCATGGTGCAATGCTGGGCTCAAAGGCACTAGAATTAAAGGTGTGAGTGCTATGTGCCCTAAGTAGCCTGGATAAGATATAAGGGATAGAAAGAACTGTGGTTATGCATTGTTGCTTTGCTACCTTCTGTCCACCATGAACTGCTTCTCCTCTGCAACCCCATCCTCCCTTAGAGCCAGCTGATTATGTACTGAAACCCTACAAACTTCGCTAAATAAGCGCTTCCTCCTTTAACTTTGGGTGTCGGGTATTTTGTCTCAGCAACAAGAAAACTAACTAAGATAGTGTATACATACCCATACACTACACTTACATAGTCACCACAAATATTCAATACAGTATATAAAACAAGTATACTATGCCTAGTATATATAACGTATACAAAATTTTATGTAGTATTATATATTATTTATAGTATATATATATCACAAACTGAAAAACAAAGGAAGAAAAAGTTCATACAAGTAAGTATTCTACATATTTAATGAAAGGGCCTTAGGTTTAATAAATCTTTATACCTAGACTATCTTGAACTATTAAATTTCAGAACTTAAAAATGTGTGGCAAGTAGGTTGCATGAGGTAGTAAGTAGGTGATTAAGAAGTTTATAACTTTAAAAAACAAAAACTATGAAAATTCAAAAACTCACATTTCAAGAAGATAGTGGTATTTCTGAAGAGGATCTTTCCAAAACTAAAATAATTTTTTCCCTGCAAAGATAAAGGAAGATAATTAACATCAGATTGCTTCAATTCCCAAGACAGAATATAACTAGCTAAATTTATAAAATACTTAAATTGATTTTCTAACTAAAACATGAACAGCTATTTTAGTGAAATTCCACCACATACAAACTGCAAGATTTGCCTAAAATAATCATTTTCGTAACTATTCTGAGTTTTACTTTAAACCTAAAAAGACAACTATTAATCCTTGTGGTAACAAGTAAAAATTTAAAATTAGAACCTGAAGATCTTTAAGCTAATCTTGCCATATAAATTTACAATCAGCGAACAGAAAAATACCAACGTGGTTGTTTTTTAGCATTTCCTGTCTGTAACTGGTTTTTGTTCTTCACAGGAGTATATCTCTTACTCAAATATTTTTAAAAGGGGAGGGGCAGAATAGATGAATCTTTACATTTTAGTTGTTTCTTCCATGTTAGTCATTCCTGTGTTAAAAACACGTTTTCCGTATGCTTCCTAATGGCCACATAGCAAATTTTTGAATAACCATTTCAAAGTATAACCGAAATCAGTCCACCTCGTAAGTAAAATTACCCAGAAACAAACGAAAGTGCAGGGGAAAAAAATAAGCCTATTTACATATCCGCCAACCAACCCGGGGTCACTGGGTTCTGTGAAACTTCAGCTCAAAGCAAACTACTATCTATCTGTACATAGAGTTTAACCCACTCTATCTGTACTCCCAAGTCAGGCACTGAAAGTTCTTTCACTTTCCCGACGAAAAACCGCTCCACCGCTCCTTTCCGCTGCAGGAGGAGCCCCGACATTCCTCCCGGTCTACTCACGCAGTGCGCGACTTTCAGCTTCTGGGAGGTGGTTCTCGGTCTGCCAACACACAGGATCCCGGAACCCACCCATTAGGAAGAGGACTTTTGCAGAACCTTCGTGGACCCCTCGGACCGCCGTAGCCCCACCTCCCGCTCCTCCGGACTCTCTTCCTAAAGTAATGCTTACCGACGGTATAGGGATGTGCCATTTGGATCGGTCGGCAGCAGACACGGATGCGGGTCCTGCAGCAAAAAGCGACAATGGGAACGACTGAGTCCCCAGAAGAATGACAGGAAACAGCTGAAGCCACGCAACCACCGCCATCTTCACAGCTTTGGAGTACCCACGAAAAGCATTTCACCTCCTTCCGGTTCGTCCCGCCCGCTTCCGGCCCTGCGCCGAGGGCGGATCATCCGGGTCCTCAGACAGCGTGGGGCTGGGTTTGTTTTCTTTGCTCAGACAGTCCTCCCCGCTCCGCTTGAGACTTTCAATTTACTGCGCAGGCGTCGTCCTGTCGAGCGGGTCAGCTGGGATAGGATGGTACCCAGAAGCCACTCCGGCCTCCAGTTTCTCTTCTGTCTCCTGTCCCTTAAAAGGTTTGGGGACTAGGCAGCTACTCGGTGCAGCGTTCGCCTCTCCCCTCCGGCTTGCCCTCGCCCCTCACCTCTTCACGTCCGAGTCGGGCGCCCGGGGTCCAAAGTCTGGAGAAGCGGTGACTGGCTACCTGGTGGAATCTAGTAGTGAGTTCTTCGGTTTTGGAGCTACTTAAAGCAAAAGCTGGAGTTTGGCAGTGGTAGAAACGACCTCTAGACTGGATGGTATAGCAGATAATCTTCAAAGACCCCTTCTCACCCTGCAAAGTAGGAAGCTGCTGGAACGCTGGCCTGCGACGTTTCACAAGGCCGGCACTTCCCTCTCAAAACTGAACGGGACACTGTGGCGGCTGATGTTCAGCTCTGGGTTTCTATCTCCAGGGTTCACCACGCCTGCGCCTAATCTGCTCCAGAGGTTCCTAATAAAAGTACGGTCTACGTCACCCACCCATAATCGAGAAAAATTTGCCAACTATAATCCTGTAGAGACGCTAATTTGAATCAGAAAAAAAAAAAAACGAGGCGTAAGAGTCAAGATTTATTGCTCTCTACGGTTGCGGAGGGGACTTCCCCAGAAACTTGACGAAGATGAAGTGCTAAGACCGCTCAGTGGATTTTTAAAAGTACCACTGGAGACCGTGTTCTAAGAGCTGGGAGCCAGTCGGAGTGACAGCGAAGCCATGGAAGCAGCTGGGAAAGAGGAAATCAGGTAAAGACCGAGTGCTGGGACCCCATAATCCGAGGGCAAGACTGAAAGCAACCTTCCGCCTTGAATTTCATTGATTTTCTCCCTTTCCCCCTGGTGTGAGGGTCGAACTCAAGGATGCTCTGTCCCTAAAGCTACATCTCCATACCTATTTATTTATAGAAACGATTTTGCTAAATCTTCTAGGCTGTCCTGTAACTCTGGGGCTTCCTGCCTCAGCCTCCAGAATAGCTGGAATTAGTCGTGTGCCACTTTCCTGGCTCGTTGATTTTGTTTGTTTGTTTTTTGAGACAGGGACTCTATGTGGTTCAGGCTGACCTTGAACTGTGAAATCTAGTCTGGCCTCCCAACTGGTGATGATTCTTTTGTGTCAGCCTCCCAAATGCTGAGATTACAAGTTGTTTGGTTTTTGTGTTGTTATTGACTTTTTTATTGTATTTCTTATTTGAATGTTTGATATTTGCGTGTCTTGGCGTTTTTACTAAATTCTGCAGAGAGTAGCTAATGTTAATAGCTAGCCTCTCATAAACTTGGGATGGTAAGTAACACTAACAGTGGAAACATTGTGATCACAGCTCTATCACGTGACTATCCAGCATGTTGCTTTCCAAATTCAGCTATTTCATTTTCATATTTCAGCTAGCTCATTATTCAAAGCTGGAAAGAGGAGAATGCAAGGTTCTCTAATCTTTGCACACTTGATTAAAAGAAACAGACAAAAACCAAGTGCAGTGAAGCATCTAATTACTTTCATGATAAACAGTCATTTTAGGATGACTAAGTGTATCTGTCTGGGCATGTTTTCCTATGTTGAAATTTGTATTCAGTCAGAGCTTTCTATGAAATCATTAACATGCAGACTACAGATGTATTCAGTCACACCTCTGCATGAAAGCCAGTGTGGCTTTTTATGTGACTATAGTTGTTTCAGTCATGTGGAGTCTAATTTAAATACATATATTCAAGAAGCAATTTACACCTTGTTTGAGTTTTGTTCCAGAAACATTCCTGGAAAGTTGGCTTTTGTTGGCGTTGTTCGAGCCGCAAAGAGTCAGACCATGAGAATGCAGTTAAGTGAACGAAGAGGGCTGCAGCTCACAAGGTGAAACAGCAGCTTGCCTCTGTTGCCCAAGTCTTTTATTGAAGCGGTGCACAATGCAAGCATGAGAGATTACAACCAAGGCCTTGAAGCTGTTTTTTAGGAATAATATCTTGAAAGCTTTCGTATCTAATCTTGAGCTTTCCCAGAGCAGAATACTCACACCCTCGGGCGTCAAGGTTCCTGGAACAGAGGGAGCATCGTGCTGCCTGGATGTTATCTCCCATTCAGAGAACATCGGCTCTTCCTGGGAACGTCTCCCCAGAGTTCATTCTAAGTTCAACTTGCTCTGAGACAACATTCTTCTTCACAGGCTTTAAAGAACATTGACCTCTAGATTGTCAGCATTATCTTAAAAAGCAAAAGATCTTCTGCATTTGTTTCTACTCTTATTCTAGCACCTTGCATATATATTCATCAGCTTGTATTGACTGGTTGCTGGTTAGGCTCTTGCAAAAAGCAGTGCTTTATGTCTTGTGCAGAGCCCAACACCCAGTGGAAGTATATTCTGAAAATATTTTATCCATTAAATTGGTGAGTAGGTTATTGGGCTTTGGTTTAGGTTTGTTTTGTTTGGGGTTTTTGCCTTGTTCTTTGCTCTTCCAGATACTACTGTTGCAGTCATTTTAAAAGAAAGCTTATGCATTAAGTAACAGTACTCTTTCTACTGTTTTGGAGTAATCCCAGGACTTGATGTTTTGTTACCTGGGATATTTTACAAAAGAATATTGTTCTGCAGCAAGTGCTGTTGTGTTACATGAAGTTATTTGGTTACCCAGGTGACACAATTCTCCATTGCAAAATAGACTCCAAAGGCTTATTTTGTGTCTTTAAAATTGTGCTCACAAACCCTGTGTAAAATATGTTTCTTAAAATGTCTTTATTTAGTGTTGAAGATGAAGCTGTGGATAAAGACAGTTTCAGAGACTGCAGCAAGATTGCTTTCTACAGGTATGGAAATAAATGTATCAAATGGATCAAAACATTTCTGACTGTATTTAAAAATTAGTGGTATTAAATTTTTGAAAACTGGATAGACTTTCTGAGAGCCAATTAATGAAATTTAATGATTAAGGAATTCATCAGATAGGCTCACCTTTTATACTTACTACTATATGGTTAAAAGTTTTGATAAATGTATTGTATTATAAATACCAAACTGTTTTTAAACTAATTATTGAATTTCGTATCTTTGAATAGATAATAGTTTTGCACGGTTCAAAATAATATAAAGAGAAATATATCTTATTACCTTCAATCCTATTCCTTGTCTCTATAAGGAACCAGATTTATTAAATTATTTATTCTGCTACCATTTCTTTTTGTAAATACATATATTTTTATATCACCCCCTTTCATATACCAAATAGCTTTTTGTATACACTGTTCTATTCCTGAAGGGTTTTTTTAATGTTTTATTTTTTTTTCTGAAGAGCATTGCACATGAGTAAAAGTTTGTTCCATTTTTATAGCTATTGCATGGACGTACTATAATTTATTCTGTTTGTCTCCTCTGGCTAAATCCTTGGGTTGTTTTTATTTTTCATTATTTATTTATTTATTTATTTGGTACCAGGGATCGAACTCTGGCACTTGCAGGGCAGGCAGCAGAATCACTAAGCTAAATCCCTGGCCCCCTTGGGTTGTTTTTAATCTTCTGCTATAACAGCACTGCTGTAATGAACTGTGTATGTCATTTCTTACGCCTACAGGTGTATTTATAAGATAGATTTGGGGGACTGTTATTACTGTATCAGAGACAAAATACATTTGAAACATGTTAACTATGTTGTAAAATTAATATTCACTAATAAAATATTTTTATATAAAAGGAATATGTTCAGTACTATCAGATTTCTGTTAGAGAGATTTAGTATTTTGACTTCTCATCACTGCTCTATGAGATTGCCTGTTTGTCTAGGGGGTCAAATAAGATGTTTTTTAAATCTTCATTTTTTTAGCCAGGCATGGTGGCACATGCCTGTAATCCCAGCATTTGGGAGGCTGAGGCAAGAGGATTGCCACATGTTCAAGGCCCACCTGGGTTACATTGTGAGTTCACAGCCAACCTGAACTGCATACTGAGACCCTGTCTCAAAAAAATATAAATAAATAAAATCTTACTTTTTAAATGTCTACCTTTGTTTGATCCTAAAAGTGAAATAATCTAAAACTATTTCATATATTTTAACTTTCTTATTTACTCCCTGTTCTAGAAAAAGAAAAGCTTATCATTTAATTTAGAACAGATACCTTAGGAAAAGTTTACAATGCATGGTCACCTTGTTAAACCACTAGATTATATTGGACTTCCACTATAGAATCTATTGAGTTACTATTAAAGGGTCCATTTCATGAAAAGAGGGAAGAAGATTAACAAGCTCATAAGTGTCATCTTTGAAAACTACCTCATCTTCTCGTAAAGGAGAAAGGTTCTTATCCTTGAGCAATGTTACATTGAATTTTCATTAGTATTCCTATTAATACTAATTTTATTAGCACTCTAATAATGTAGTACTTGTATAATGTATAATCTATGCCCTGTTCATGTTTGTCATAGTGAATTTTAATGACTCCTACATAATAATAGTCTAGTGGATGCTGCTGACAGTCACAAGTAGTCCTTACACATGTGTATACTCCATATCTACAGGCGTCAGAAACAACAGCTTTCCAAGAATTCCACCTATCGGGCATTATTAGACTCAGTCACAATAGGCAGAGAGAGCACCACTTTCCAAATCATCAATGAAGCAACTAAGGTGAGGTAGAAGTATCTTCTGTAGAGAGTAATTTGTTTCTATATTAATTTGAATTGAATGATGTAAATTTAATAGCTAATTAAAACTGTGTATGCCTCAATACAAATTCTGTTAGAGAAATGTCATCTTTTTTTATACCTACATAACAGTACTTTATGATAATAATGTGAATATTAACATAGAAATTGCCTGTGTATCAGATGTGTTTCTACTTGATTTACAAATGTTATTTCCTTTTAATTAGCCTTCATAATACACCAAGAAGTACATTGTATTAGACTCAATTGCCAGGTAAGGAAAGTGAAATGTACAAAGTCGCTTGCCAAAGTCACACAGCTAGTAACCAGAATATCCTCCTGTATCTGTCAGACTCCATGCACTTTCACCCCTATTACAACATACAGTTGTACATGCAGCCTGGAGTAAGGAACAGATCAGTAACTGTTCAGACTCACAGTGTGAGTAGCAAAAGAAAGGTAAATGGAGTGTGCAGTAGAAAACCTGAGTTACAATATTCCATCTCCTGAGCTGCTTCACTAGAAGATCATCATAGCTATTGTATACTGAAAGGGTTACCGCAGCATATCTAAGTACTTTTTCTCACCTGTCAGTTCCTTGTACTACTTCAGATGTGCCACAAAGATGGCCCAGTCTTAATAAAGGAAGTGCAGTGGGCTCTGCTAAGAAGCATGACTGTGTGCAATAACCTGACTCTCACTTTCAGATTCTCACCCATCTTCTAAAGGCATTTAAGCATGTGGGGCCCCAGTAATTAACCAGTAATTCTTATAACTGAAATATAGTTAACAGCTATGTGGTCCAGGCCTCCTACCAGTTTAGACAAAAACTCAGCCAACTCACTAACAAGTCCCAGTTCTGAGACCCTAACTTTCACCTGAAAGCTGTGGTTCCTAGCCTATAATGCTATGCTTAGGAATCTCACCAGGGAAGACCTTTAATTTAGAAACTCTCTTTAGGATCACAAGAAGCACTTGGCTCTGGGAAATGCAATGAGCCCACCAGAGACTTTTCAGCAGACTTTAATCCTGCCACCAGATGTCAGGAACCTTCTTGTCTTGTTTTTCTTCCTGTCTCCATGGTGCCTAGCCCCAGAGCATTGTAGTGTTCATGATCAGGACAACAATCTTCAAGCTGGGCTTGGTGGCTCATGCCTATGATCCCAGCACTTGCAAGGCTGAGGCAGGAGGATCACCTGGAGTTCAAGGCCAGCCTGAACTACATAGTGAGACCCTATCTCAAAAAACAAAACAAAAGTCTTCATCAGTCCTTGGTAGTATGTTCAGTTTCCAGAATGGTCCACTGTCATGAAGACACGCTGAAGCAAAGTAAATGAGGCAGAATTATTCTGAATATCAGTTATGAGCCAAAATGAAAATTCTCAACAGAGCTCAGTAGCAGTGCAGTTATAGTAGACTCCTGTGTGCCCTTTCACATGACTGCACACCATTTTTTCTCTTTGGATCCTGACTGTGTGAGAGACAATGCTGTTTAGATCAGGAGGAGCACCAGAGCCCTTCAGAGAGAAATAATTTACTATATGGGAAGACCTACGAGATCTCAATGCAAGATCCCATCTGACTCAGAAATTATTTGGGGTGTCAGCAGTGTAGATCCCAGGATTGAGAACTTTCTGGACCCCTTAGAACGAACCCCATATTCAAATATTGGAATTATCAGAGTTGCATAGAGAATCTGTGTACTCTGTTCTTAAGCAGCTGTGTATTTTGATAGGTCTCCCTGAACTTCTGGGCTACCCTCCATTTTAATATTCTTGTCATGTAGAATTGAAATGACTAATAGGGACTCAAGATTTCATGCCTTCTATTAGTCTAACAGGGACTGTGAAGATCCAGACAATAATCTCTGCATCCATCTCATTGCATAGTAATAGAATATTCCTTAAATATTGTTTCTGGGATGAGTTGGGTGTTTCAAGGGTATTGCACATTAAGATATGGTACCAGTAGTCCAGAGATTTAATGAAAAATATCCACTTCATGAGAATGAAGCCGTTCATTTCAGATTCAGAGAGACAGAACCCAAAGCCTAAAAGGATCATATTCAGCTCACAGCTGCAGTTCTCAAATTGCACTGATGAGGCAGATTCGGATAAACTTAACACTCTTGTTGCCTGCCTGCCCCGTGCCTTTAAAATGCTTAAAACAGTAACTTTGGAGCTGTCAGGATTTGTTATTTTTAAATCTTTCTTTCAAATTCCCTTCCCCCCAGTCTGTCCCTTAATAAATGATCAGTAAACCGAATCAAGCTTCGTTCAACATTAGTTTGCTTGGGCCACCATAACAAAACGCCACAGATGGGGTGGTTTAAACAACAACATTTATTTCTCATAATTCTGAAGGCTAGGAATTCCAAGACCACGGTGCCAGCACATTTGCTGTCTAGTGAGGACCCTATTCCTGGCTTGTAGGTGGCCTCCTGTGTCCTTGTATGGTAGATAGAGACAAAGTAAACTCTGATTTGTTTATATTATAAAGGTGCTAATCCGATCCTAAGGACTCCTCCCACATTACCTCATCCAAGTCTGATCCCTCCCAAAAGGCCCCATCTCTAAAAGCTACCAAATCGAGGGTTAGGGCTTTAACATGCAAATTTTGGAGAACGCAATTCAATCCATAGCAAATGCGATGTTCCTAAAACACAGTAATATTACAGACCAAGCTAAAGTGTTGACCTCTATGCGGTCCTCAGGTCCGGAGATTCAGGCTTGAGGAAATGCTGTAGCAGGTTCGGATGTTTTATTTCTCACACAGAGTCCCAGTATAGTCTTGTACTTACTTCCGATGACAGAATAATCAAGTAGGTATTTGATAAAGAAGCTTCCAGAAAAAAAATCTAAAAACTGATGAGAAAAGTGTTGACTGCTTTTTTCATAACTTTTACCCCCCCACACACTATCAACAAATTTGGGGTGGGGGGGTGGTACCAGGGATCAAACTCAGGACCTTGTGCTTGCAAGGCACGTGCTGGAACCACTGAGCTAAATTCCCAGCCCCTTTTTTTTTTTTTTTTGAGACAAGATCTCGCTATATAGTTCAGGTTGGGCTTGAACTCAATATGTAGCCCAGGCTGGCCTCAAACTCCCAGTAATCCTCCTGCCTCAGCCTGCAAGTGCTGGGGTTACAGGCATGCACCACCACACTGGCTATTTTAAATTTTCTACCTTAGGTGAAAATTTAACCTGGATTGAGAAACAGAAGATCTTGCTTTAGTACAGAGAAATGTCTGCTGTCTCCTGAGTTCAACCAGAAAGCACTGCTAGCCAGGCTGTCAGGAGCAGTCTTTTGTCTTCAGTCTACTTTATGTTGCTGATTTTGATGCTTTCTCGTGATAGAGATGACCACTTCAGCAACATAATTACTTTATTCTGTAGGCTGCTTTCAAGGTTTCACCAGAGACAGCAGTTCTAGCTACCTCCTTAAGAATGCAAGGGTATCTCTGAGCACTTCTATGAAATAATTCCTTTCACCTGCCTCTAAGCAGGATAGAAATGAGACTTTCCCCAACCCATCATCTCCTCAGTAGATGAAGCACTACTATACATTTTTAGCAAGTACATTTTCTGCTGAAATTTCAGAAGCACACCTGGACAGGCTAATTGTCTTGGGGAACAGGCTAATACCCAGCATAAGGTCACTAGGATTCTCCACAGAGAATTTACTTAAACCAACTGGACACAACTGTGGAAGGGGCAGTTAGTCTCCTACAACAAATTAATGAACTCTGAGTCCTGAGAGGTCTTCAGCAGCAGCTGGGGGAGGTGGTCACTTACTCTTCCAGGGCTTTAGGTTAACTGTTTTAGTATCATAATGTAGAGACCTAGTGCCAGAGGAAAAGTAAGATCTGCCCATCAAGGAGGAGTTGATGGAGTCATAATTTCCCTTCTTAACATCCATTTAAATAGATGTTCTAAGATTGTTGTGTTAACTCAGTTATGGTCTCTGCTGGTTGTGACTCCCAGGTCTGGGTGAAAAGAAAGTTGTTTTAAAATAATAATAATAATGGTTTTTTGAGACAGAGTCTCACTATGTAGCTGAGGCTGGCCTGGAACTTACGGCAATCCTCCTGCCTCAGCCTCCTGAGTGCTGGGATTATAGGGATGTGCCACTACACCTGGCTAATATAATTATTTTCAATCTTCTGCTTGAATATATAAACAAAACTGTCTCTACCACCATGATTTTTACAAAGTATCTCATATTTTTGCCCACTTGACCATATAAAAACTATAGACTTACAGATGACAAGCTACCAGATTTTAATTGTCTCCATTGAGTGAGAGAAGTACAAGAGATACTAAGAGAGAATTTATACTCTATTTCCTAGACCATGTATGTAAGATGTTTTGGAGTAAAGGAATACAAAAAACCCAGTAGCACTTAAATGATTAAAAAGAACCTCCACGCCGGGGATTTAGGTCAATGGTTCCGCCGCCTGCCTTGCCAAGTGCAAGGTCCCAAGTTCAATCCCCGGTACCAAAATACCCTCCAAAATATATTCCTTTCTCTGAGGATTTGTCTTAGCTTCTCTTAGTACATAGATATTTACAAATCTTAAATACTATTAGGGAGCAAAACCTTGCTATCTCACCTCATTTAAGATGGCCTCATTTAAAATTTGTACATACATGTTTGTTCACTTGTTTTACATAAATACATCTGTTTACATTTCAGTGGAACTGCTGCTACTATCTAAGAACTAATACTAAGTTCTCAATTTTATTTATTTTTATTTTGTTGTTGTTATATTCGTATTTATTGGAAGTTGTGGTCATAGTGCTGGGCATTGAACCCTGGGCTTCCTGAAGACTAAGCCTGCCCGAAGTCTACTACAGAGGCACTGAGTTACACTACACTCCAACTCCTATGGTAACTGTTTATTAGAGGGAAAGAGACAGGAAAATCAGCAAAGGGAAAGGGCAGGCAGGGAGAGGTTCACAGGAAACCAGGCACCACCATCCAGAAGTTCTCCCATTTTGTGATGAGACAGTCAGTTCAGAATTTATCAAATAGCTTGTTGATCAAACTTGGTTACTTATTTTCTGATCCCCTTCTGTATGGCTGTGTGACTGTGGGCAAGTCATGTCTGCAAGCTCCAGTTTTCCCCTCCGTGAAATGGTAAGTCATAATTATTATTAGGCATACTCCTTTGAAAGGATATTTTCTAAGGCAATCCATGTTAGCCTCTTAACAGGGTATCTTCAATGTGATGGCAGTGTGACAAGTCCTTGTGAGAAGTCTTCATCTTTTGACATCCATTCCTGAAATTGTAACACCCTTGGCCCGACTGCTCCCCCTCATTGACTTTCATGATTCACCTCAAAATAATTTCAAAGTGTCCACATTCTAGGAAATGGATTTTCTGGGAAGTCAGTAGTAGCTCCATTCCACAGAGGAGCTTTTCTGTTTTTTTTTTTTAATGAATCGCTGTTGTTGTTGTTGCTTTTTGTTGTTGTTTTTTTGATACTGGGATCGAATTCTGCACCTTGCCCTTTCGAGGCAGGCGGTGGAACCACTGAGCTAAATCCCCAGCCTCTGTTGTTGTTTTTGTTGGTGGTGGTACTAGAGAACTGGGGATGGACTCAGAAGCTTTCACAGACTAAAGGATCTTGGTGGAGACCTGGGTTCTCTGACAGTCCAGGAAAATTGCCACACTCCAGATCTTAAATTAATCCAGTGAAAGCATGATTCAGGACAGTGCTTCCCTGGGCCTCATCACAAGCAGAACGCAGTGATCAGTGACTACTTTGGCTCTGAGTCATTGTCAAAAGTTGTGAGATTTCACAACTGTTGCATAAAAAGGATGACAAAAGGGCTGGGGATTTAGCTCAGTGGTTCCAGCACCTGCCTCACAAGCGTGAGGTCCCAAGTTCAATACCCAGTACCAAAAAAAAGGATGACAAAATTAGCTTCACACAACACGAATTTTTTATCGCACAGTTCTGTGCATCTAAAGTCCTTCGCAGATTATGGGTTCTCTGCTCTTTTGGGGCTGTAATGTAGATGTCGGAGAGACCAGAGCCACGTGAGGGGACAAATCTGCTCTCAAGCTCACTTGGTTATTGGTAAAGTTTCAGTTCCACATGGGCTGAGGGGCTGAGGACCAGATACCCTGGATGCTGTATAGAGTTCTGCCCAGTTATTAGGAAGCACTCATGTTTAGAAATATCTTTCTAAAGAGAGCAAAATCAGTCCCAAGAAAATTCATTATCTACTGGCATAGATTTCTTTGCCTGCACTAGGTCTTTTTTGTCTCAGTTCTTAAAGTATTCTTTAGCTTCCCAGCTGCTAGAAGATTTCTTCCCCCCCCC
>NW_004624804.1:9412997-9424156 GCF_000247695.1 Heterocephalus glaber
TGATCATCTACAGAGAAAATACTAAGAAATCTCTAGGAGCCCCTAGAACTTGTATTTGAATTTAGCAGGATTAGAAAACACAAGGTAGGGCCGGGGATTTAGCTCAGTGGTTTCTCTGCCTGCTGTCCAAGCGCAAGGACCTGAGTTCAGTCCCCAATACCAAAAAAACATAAAAAAGAAAAAGAAAACACAAGGTATATATAAAAATTCAGGTCTGTGTATATTTGCTGTAAATGAAGAATTGGATATTGAAATTTAAAAGTTATGTATGAGTACAAAGGTGCTAGAAGATTTCTTGATGGACCATGGACGTGGAAGCGGGTTTTGATCTCAAATTATGGTCACCACCAGTAGTTTGATGGTATTTTAGACCTTCCTTGCTGGCTGGGTTTTCTGCTTGCTCGCTTCTGCCAAGGTCTCTGAAGGTTACTGGGTTGCTGATGCCTCCAGAGTCTGGTGAGGTCTCCCAAGGTTTGGTAGAGTCCTCCTGGCTTGGCTCGCCAGATGCTACAGTTGAGTGGGCCAAACATAGTGCAGGCTCTTGTGTACGCCAAGGAAAGAATTGCCAAGTGTACACTTCAGAGTATGTAGTAAGTAGCTACATTTATTGAAGATCGTGGGATTGTAGCAGAAACGGGAAGAGGGGCAAAGGGAAGAAGAGGGTGAAGCAACAAAAGGACTCAAAGGCATGAGAAAGGGACTCAAGTGCAAAGGGAAAAAAAGAAGGTTCTCAGTTTTAGCAACCCACTTTGCATAACTTACCTTCTTAATATATTTTTTCATTGTCGTTTCCAAGCATCACTAATTGGAGGAAGAGATTTGTCAATTTACTTGTTCATAAATATCCAGATAGTTCCATAGCAAATAAGAACAGGAATAAATAGAAACTCTTAGTGTTTTACATAGACTTTTTTTTTTTGGTACCAGGTATCGAACTCGGGACCTTGCACTTGTGAGGCAGGTGGCAGAACCGCTGAGCTAAATCCCCGGCCCGTACATAGAATTTTGGAAAGAGCAGGTTTGTGAGGAAAGAATTGGGCAATGATTGTCAGTTAAGAAGCCTCAGGAAATGGTTTTTAAACTCATTTACAGAGTGCTGAAGTTTCCATGGAGGTACCTCAGAGTTCAGTGCAGGAAGGGGTTGGGGCTCAAGATGGGAGCTCTGAGACTTTTCAAGTGATTCTTCTTATTAGACTTTTTGAAATGTCCCGATACATACACATATTTTTTTGTTGATTTTTTTTTTTTTGAGACAGGGCCTTGCTATCTTGTCCAGGATGGCCTTGAACTCACTGTGGAGCCCGGGCTTGCCTCAAACTCATGGTGATTCTCCTGCCTCAGTCTCCCAAGTGCCGGGATTACAGCATACATCACCACACCCAGATTTAAATGCCTGATATTTTAAAAATTAAGCTAATAGAAAATACAGCATTAACCAGATCTTAAGAGCACATGCATATTAAGATCTAAGGGAAGGGCTGGGGATTTAGGTCGTTGGCACTGTGCCTGCCCTGCAAGCTCAAGGTCCTAAGTTCTATCCCAGGTACCAAAAAAACCCCAAAAAACCCAAAGATCTAAGGGAATTATGTACCTAGAACAGTGGTGGCAAACCCATGGTACATATATTACTTGTTTTTCTTTTAAGACAAAAGATGTTAATGTATGAGGTTTTTTTTCTAAACTAAAACTTCAGTATTCAGTTTTAATTGCAATGTTGGCAATTTGTGATAAATAAGTGTGTTTTGGGTTGTAGTTTGGGCACTCGTCTCTGAAAGGTTTGCCATTACTTATCTAGGGGTTGTGGGTGCACCTCAGCAGTAAGCCTGTGTTTAGCATGCCTTGGATTCCGTCCCCAGCACCAAAGAGAGAGAAGAAAAAACAGAGACAGCGACAGAGAAATAAATCTAGATATTGACCTTAAAGAGATCCACCCTATTGGGAAAATTTTCTAAATTAAATTTTTAAAAATTTTTAACAGAATTTAACTCTGATTTTTACATAGCTCACTATTGTAAAAGCAGGGTTATTGTTACCTCTTCTCATATAATTAAGATTCTTTCCTGGATTGTAGCCTTAACAACAGAACATACAGAGCCATCTTTGTTGTTTTTTTAATTTATTTTTATTTTTATTTTTTTGGTACTGAGGATTGAACTCTGGACCTTGCGCTTGTGAGGCCGACGGTGGAACCACTGAGCTAAATCCCTGGCCCTAGACGCATTTTCAGATGTTAAGATTCTAAACTAAAATTCTGAACTTAATGTTAAGATTGCACACTTAGAACAGTTCAAATATGCAAAAAAATTAAATGTGTAAACAGTAATTACAGTATGATCACTACTATAACATAATCCTTAAAATGCCTTTAAAGCGTCCGCAGCCATAGTACTACTTGTGTTACTCTTCAGTATCTTATCACTGCTTTTTTTTTTTTTTTTGGTACCAGGGTCCTTGCCATATCACTGTTTAAGCAATCTCTTATCTTATATTCTCAAGGGCAAACTTTCAGTAACATTCCTTTTTTTGGTGTTCCTTGATATTTTCCACACTTCCTACCTCTTGATTCCACCACATTGTACCTACCCAACTTAGCCTTTGCTATAATAGACATATTAATGTAGGTCCCCACTTGTACCCAAAACTCAAATCACACTTCATGAAGAATTTGCAGTAGAACAGTGTGGCATAGCACATCAAGTGAAACCCATATAGTCTTACAATATTCCTCTGAGTCCTGATGACTCATTTTGTAACCTGCATCTGGCCATTTCTGTTCTATCAGGGTTTGTTCATCTTGTTTTGTGTTTTATTTTTCAGATTTTCTCTCTTCATAGTTCTGTGTCACATACATCTTCCATTATAGGTAAAATCTTACCTAATTTCCAAGCCCATTGAGAATATTCTCTGGGCCTATTCCCAGTTACAAGTCTTTTGGTTTTAGAGTGGCAAGCTTCATGTCATCTTCCACTAGAGAACCCCAGCAATCATCATATTACTCTTTTCTTTCTGTAGCTTTCTATCCTCTTTTATTCAGCTGGAATCTAGTTGGTCTGGTTTTAACACCCTGTTATTCTCACCTCATCTGTAGCTTATCATAGGTATATATGTCCCAATTATCCAAGACCTGTTTCAGCTTGTGCCTATTATCCAGTGTAGTAATTATTCATAGAGATCCCTTTCACTCTAGAGATTCTGTCTTGGACCAGTATATGTTTACCTATCCATAGAACACACAGAAGTTGTTTCTTTTGCAATCACAGGTATAGCTGAGCAAGTACATGCGTAGATTGGGGAGGTTGTTGTTTTTATTATTGCCATTGTTCTCCAGTTTGTTTTGTTTGTTTTGTTTTTTGGTACTGGATCGAACTCGGGTCCTTGTGCTTTCAAGGCAGGCGGCGGAACCACTGAGCTAAATCCCCGGCCTTGTTCTCCAATTTGTTTGGCTTATAATAATGTAAAATTATTTTTCTAATTATTGTAATTTGACAAGTAGAACAAATTATTATTGGGGTACTCTGTTGAAGCTAATCTTATGTATCTGTTCCCAGCATCCTCTCCTGGCTGAAGTTTATGGTATAGAGAGAAACATTATCAGGCTTAAAATCAATGAAGAGACTCCATTGAAACCCAGGTATGAGGTTTCTGATGTCCTCGTTGGCAAGCTGAGCACTGTAAGGTGAGCCAAGGAAAAGGTATCATTGATACACCCTCAGTATGTTCTTTTATCACACCTTGAGTAGATTTTGTATGTGCCTCCTACTTTACCCATTCAAATCTATAATCATTTTCATTCAGTTATATGAGGATAAATGTATCAGTTTTGTATGTTGTACATTCTGGTTTTTCTTCACCTACTATTTTAACAATTTTAGATCAAGATAATTGTTTGTTTGTTTTTTGTCAGCGGGGATCGAACTCGGGTCCTTGTGTTTGCGCAGCAGGCGGCAAAACCACTGAGCTAAATCCCCAGCCCTAGATCAAGCTAATTTTATTGACAAGCACATGTACCAGAAAATACAGATTTGATTTGCTAGCTTGGGCAGCTAACAATGGTATACATTGTTTTCTTGGTTGGTTAAATACAAACTGAGCTCAGCTATGGATTCTAACTGAAGTTAAGATCCACAAATTCCATAATACAATATAGAAGAAATGATCCATAGACTTAAGGAGATAAAGATGTTGAAGTGGAATTGTTACATGCAACCAGGTCACATAGCCCCTAGCCCTTTTGCAAGAGGATCCAGAAGATACTCCTTGATTAAGAAATACATGGGTGTGAGAACACTTGGAGAGCACTGTAGTGGATGTCTTTTCTTTTGGGGACTAGGAAATGATGGCAGTAAAATGGGCTCTGATTTGAGTAAAGAAGATGAGACCCTGGGTAGCAGAAGCAAGGTAGCAGCATTTAGTTCAGAGACAAGGTGGACATTGTTCTCCATAACACACCAGGACCCATGTATCCTGCTTCAAGGGAAACCCTAGAATCCATGGATAAGGACTGAACAGACAAAATAATAATACAGACTAAATCAGGCATAGTAGTCCACACCTGTAATCCCAGTTACTTAGGAGGATCACAAATTTGAGCCCACACTGAACAATTTATTGAGGCCTGTCTCAAAAAAGACTGGGGACATAGCTCAATCATAGGGTCCCCCTAACACTAGGGCATCCTTAATCCAACCAAGGGGGGGAAAGAGCATAAACCATCCCTCCCAACCATCCTAAAGAATCCTATGCTATTTACCAGGGTTATAGTGCACTAGAGAAAAGGAGATATCTAGACCTCTGAGGGATTTTGAGTGCTGGTTCTGAGCTTATAGCCTGAGGATCCAAAACATCCAATCTGTCAAATTGGAGGCTGATAGCAGTCAGACCATAAATAGTTAAATAAAAACTGGCCTATTTTCGTCTCCCTGTGAATCCACTCTATTTTATTTTCTCAGTTCCTGAACTTATTATTGGGATGAGAAAGAAAAGCAGTATTTAAATTCTACGTACCGGGGATTGAACTCAGGACCTTGTGCTTGTGAGGCAGGTGGCAGAACCACTGAGCTAAATCCCCAGCCTGATAAATTCTACGTACCAAAGTATCACTAGACTTTATAGACAGAATTAAAGATGATGACAGTTTACCTTTGTTAAGTGATTACATGTCAGGCCCTGTGCCAAGTGCTTTACAGACAGTCTCACTCAGTTCTCTCTAAAAACTTGTTTGTAGTTGCTTTTATTCTTTATCCTTTATAGAGAAAACAACAGAAAGGTTGGATAACTTTGTTATCCTGGTAGACATGTTCAATCCAAGCTCTCTAACGCCAAAGCCTACACTCTCACTGACAGTTTTTTATTGCCCTATGCTGTTAATTGGAATTGAAAATTACATAAACCATGTAACCTATGTAAACCTATGTAACCTTGTAAACCTATGGCAATTGATTTTTCTCTTCCTGCTTTGTTTTCCAGGCTGATTTCATGCTCAGGGGATACAGAAAGTCTGATACTTTCCGATGGAAAAGGAGATCTAAAGTGTCATATCACAGCAAACCCTTTCAAGATAGACTTGGTATCTGAAAAAGAGGTTATAATGAGCATAAATTCCCTGGGCCAATTATACTTTGAGCACCTGCAGATTCCTGAAAAGCAAAGGTATTTTTACACATTACTTGGCACATACAGACCTTAACAAGATCTGATTATGAATACCAGTTGCCTAAATATATAACAAATTATTCCAGAAAGTCAGTTTTCCAACCGAGCACAGTAGTGCACACCTGTAATCCAAGCACTGAGGGAGCCTGGGGCAGGAGAATAGAAAGTTTGAGTCCTGCCAGGGCAACATAGTAAGACTTTTGTCTCAAAAAATAAATACATAAATAAATAAGAAGGGCTAGGATGTAGCTCAGTGGTAGAGCGTCCCTGCATTCCGTCACATCACCAGTACTGAAAAAGAAAAGTTGGCTTCCCTTATTTACTATGTTATTATTCTGAGACATTTCATCTTTTCATCTGTGCAGGTGAATATAGGCTTTGTGACAAAAATGATTCCCAAACTTTTGAGAATGTTACACTTTAGACACATTGTGACTGATAACATTCTCTACCTTTTACGCCCTTCTAAATAAGCAGTGTTAGGGCCAGGGATTTAGCTCAGTGGTTTCGCTGCCTGCTGCCCAAGTGCAAGGACCTGAGTTTGATCCCCGATACCAAAAAAAAAAAAAAAAAGGCACTGTTGACAGATGTTATGTGCACTAGTATATCTTCAGAATGTCACTTTAGTCCCTTAAAATGACACGAATAACCAACATTTGAATAGTCCAGGGATTTTCTGGGACCATGCAGTTGTTTGTTGCAGGCCACATGATTAGAAAGTAAATAGGAAGAGATTCTTCTTTCATTTTTTATCAGTTACAGTTTTTAAATCTCCTAGTTTGTAGTTCTTTGTATTTTATCATAATATTGAACATATTTACTCTGCAGAAAGCATTTAACATTCATTATTTCTACATAGTAATTTTTTTTGAGATTCAACTTAGTTTTATTTAAAAATTTTAATTTTTAAAATGCCTTATTTTCTAAGGGGCTGGGATTTAGCTGAGTGGTAGAGTCCTTGCCTGTCATACAAAAGGCTCTGAGTTTCAATCACAGTACCACAAAAAACAATCACACACTCTTGGAACTACTAAGTGATTATAGTAAGAATGCAGGATACAAGGTTAATATACAAAAATCAACTGCTTTTCTGTATATCAGCAGTGTACAAGTGGAATTTGAAATAAAAAATGCATTTTACACTCCACCGAAAGATTTTTAGATTTGATAATCAAATTCAAATTCAGTGGTGTAGCTGGATACAAAGCAACACTCAAAAGTCAATAGCCTTCCTGTACACAAATAACAGACTCACAGAGAGAGAAATTAGAGAAACAATCTCTTTCACAATAGCATACCAAAAAAAATGAAATACCTAGAAATCAATCTAATGAAGGAAGCAAAAGGCCTCTACATTGAAAACTACAGTACTCTGAAAAAGGAATTGAAGAGGATATCAGAAAATGGAAAGATGTACATTGTTCTTGGATAGGAAGAGG
The DNA here is from genome assembly GCF_000247695.1 of Heterocephalus glaber. The sequence goes on from NW_004624804.1 coordinate 9,420,089, forward strand.
CAATATAGTGAAAATGGCCATACTTCCAAAATTGTTACACAGATTCAGTGCAATCCCAGTCAAAATCCCAACAGAATATCTCACAGAATTAGAAAAAAAAATCCTAAAATTCATTTGGAACTGAAGAGACCTGGAATAGGAAAGCTAATTCTGGGCAACAAAGGCAAGGGAGGAGGTATCACAATCCCTGACCTGAAATTATACTACAAAGCTATTGTAATAAAAACAGCATGGTACTGGCAAAAGAACAGACCTGAGGACCAATGGAACAGACTAGAGGATGCAGAAACAACTCCAAACACACTCAGACACCTTATCTTTGACAATGGAGCCAAATACCTTCACTGAAAGAAAGATAGCGTCTTTAATAAATGGTGCTGGAAAAACTGGCTTTCCACGTGCCAAAGATTGAAACTAGACCCATATTTTTCACCATGCACTAAGCTAAAATCAAAATGGATCAAAGATCTAAATATTAAAACAGAAACACTGAATCTACTGGAAGAGAGAATAGGTAGAAAGCTTGAGGACATAGGAGTAGGCAAAGACTTCATGAACGAAACCCAGACTGCATGGGAAATACTACAAAGAATCAACAACTGGGACCTCATCTTATTAAAAAACTTTTGCACAGCAAGAGAAACCACCATAAGAGTGAAGAGACAACCCACAGTGTGGGAAAAATTTTTTACCAGCTGTTCAGATAAAGGACTGTTATTTAGAATATATAAAGAACTAAAAAAAAAATCAGATCCCTCAAATTTAAAGAGCCATTGCAAAAATGGGCATCTGAAATAAAAAGACACTTCTCAGGTAAAGAATTAGAAATGGCAAGGGCCGGGGATTTAGTTCAGTGGTTCTGGTGCCTGCCTCGAAAGCGAAAGGTCCCAAGTTCTATCCCTGGTACCAAAAAAAAAAAAGAATTAGAAATGGCAAATAAATATATGAAAAAATGTTCAACATCACTGGTCATTTGAGAGATGCAAATTAAAACAATGGTGAGATTCCACCTCACCCCAGAAAGAATGGCTGCTATCAAGAAATCAACCAATAACAAATGCTGGTGGGGCTGTGGAGAAAAAGGAATCCTCCTCAACTGTTGGTGGGCGTGCAGACTGGCGCAACCACTGTGGAAATCAGTATGGAGATATCTCAAAACACTAAAACTAGAGGTTCCATTTGACACAAGTATACCTTTTCTTGGTATCTTCCCAACAGAATTAAAAGCATCATACTGCAGCAATATATGCACACCCATGTTTATAGCAGCACAGTTTGTAATAGCTAAATCTTGGAAACAGCCCAAATGCCCATTAACTGACAAGTGGATAAAGATGTGGGTTTTTTATACAATGGAGTACTACTCTGCCATAAAGAAGGATGAGCTTCAGACATTTATAGCTAAATGGATGCACCTTGAGACCATACTCTTTAAGTGAAATAAATTGGATACACATGTTTAAATACCACATTGTTTTTCTGGTGTGAGAAACTGTGAAAATTTTTTTTAAAAAAGGTTTTACTACATTATATTATAACCCAAAACATGAAATATTTAGGTATTAATCTAACAAGATAGGTATAAGAAAAACTACAAAATAAGACAGGCCTGGTGTGGTGAAATCAAATAGTAACACACTGGCAAGGCTGCAGGGGGAAAAGGAACCCTTCTATATTGTTGGTGGGAATGCAAACTAGTTCAACCACTATGGAAATCAGTGTGCCAATTTAAAAAAAGTAAAACCAGAAATTCCATTCAGCCCAGCTGTTCACCTTCTAGATATCTTCCTGAAAGAATTAAAGACATCATATTACAGTGATATATGCATGCCTATGTTTATACCAGCATAGTTCATAACAGCTAAATCTTGGAAGGAGCCCATATGTCCACCAACAGATGAATGAATGGATTTAAAAAATGTGGTATTTATACACAATGGAGTGCTACTCTGCCATAAAAAGGATAAACTTGACTCATTTGTTGGAAAATGGATGCACGTTAAGACCATAATGTTAAGTGAAATAAATCAGACACACACACTAAAATATTCCATGCTTTCTCTTATATGAGAAACTCAAAATATAAAGAACAAGTAAAAGATAATAGGAAGATAGATCTTTCTCAGAGGGGAAGGGGATTAAGAGATAGAGGAAGGGAGGGAAGGGGATGAAAAAGAGAACTGAGATGTGTTATGTACATGTACCAACTCCCCACAAGGAATGTAGTCATTGTGTACTGCAAACATGTACTAATAAAAAGGATTTACTATAAAGCTGCAGTAATCAACATGGTATGGTGCTAGAGAATAGACAGTTTGATCAGTAAACAGGATAGAGAGGTCTGAAATAGACTTATAAATAGAGTCAACTGATCCTGACAGCAAAGACAATACAACAGAGCAGATAGTCTTTTCAGCACTGGAACAATTACACATCCACATGGAGAAAATTAATCTAGACACAGACCTTATACCCTTCACAAAAAGATGATCTTAAAATGAATCAGAGACCCAAATATAAAACAAGAAGCTGTTAAACTCTTGGAAGATAACATAGAACACCTAGGTGACCTTGGATATGATGACCTTTTGGATATAACATCAGAGAAACAATTGACAAGCTCACCATTAAAATTAAAAACTTCTAGGCCGGGGATTTAGCTCAGTGGTTTCGCCACCTGCTGTGCAAGCACAAGGACCCGAGTTCGATCCCCAGTACCAAAAATAATAAATAAAAATTAAATTAAATTAAATTAAAAACTTCTGTTCTATGAAATATGCCAAGAGAATGAGAAAATGAGCTGTGGTTTGGGAGAAAATATTTGCAAAAGACACATCTGATAAATTATACAAAGAATTCTTAAAACTCAATAAGAAAAAAAAAATTTTTTGTCTTTTTTGAGATAAGGTTTTGCTGTGTACTTTGGGCTGGCCTTGAGCTCACTATGTAGCCCAGGCTGGCCTCTAAAACTCACAGCAATCCTCCTGCCTCAGCCTCCCCAAGTGTTGGGATTACAGGTGTACATCAACACACCTGGGTAGGAAAAGATTTTTAAAACAATGAAAAAATAGTTAAAATGGTAAAAAAAAAATCTCACCAAAGAAGATATACACGAGGCAAGTGAGTATATTAACACCCTGTGTCTCAAGGGAGTTGCACATTGAACCAAGGAGATTCCAGCACACATCTGTGAGAATGACCAAAATCTAAAACTCTGACAATACCAAATATTGAAGATGTGGAATAATATTTCATTCATTGCTGGTGGGAATGTAAAATGGTAGAGCTATTTTTGGAAGACAGTTTGGCAGTTTCTTACAAAAGTAAACATACTATTACCATATAATCCAGCAATCATGCTCCTTGGCATATACCAAATGAATTGAACGTTTATGTTCACAGAAGAACCTATCATAGATATCCACTTTATTTGTACTTGCTAAACATGAAATCGGCCAAAATGTCTATTAGTAGATGAACAGACAAACTGGTATATTGGGGAATGGAATACACTGTTCAACACTAAAAAGAAATGAGCTATTAAGCCATGAAAAATCATAGAGAGAATTTAAATGCATATTCTAAGTGACAGAAGCTAATCTTTAACTATAGGTCATTATAAAAAAGACAAATATGGTTTTGACCCATCTTGTAATTTTCCATTGGGTCTTATTGTTTTGTCCCACTTTGTACCCACTTCACCTCATGGCTTTACCTTTGAAAAGCGGGATGGATGGGCAGCCCACTTTCCAGTCCCCCTTCTGTCTCTTAGACAGAAGCTGTCTTTCAATAAATTTTTCCTACACTTAAAAAAAAAAAAAGACAGGTTTTGCATCGCTAACAAGTTCTGCGGTGACTGACGAGGGGACATTACACTTTGGGAGTCCCTGGCATATGAACTTCAGCATAAGACTTGGACGGCTCTAGGAAGCTGAATATCACACTTTCATTAACAGTCATCTAGAAGACTCTTTGATCTTTTGAGGGCAGAGAAGCTCAGCCGGGTCCCAGCACCCAGAAGGAAGCTCCCTTCCTCCATCCCAGGCTCCTAGGGCAGAGAAGCTCAGC
>NW_004624804.1:9427128-9480013 GCF_000247695.1 Heterocephalus glaber
AAACAAGGTCTTTGCAAACGGGGAAGGGTGGGCAGGGGAAGGGGAAAAAAAATAAGAACCAAGAGACTCATGTAATGGTACAGGATCCCAATGATGAATGTAACTGTATTTTATACCTAAAATGTACCAATAAAGTTAATGGGGAAAAAAAAAGACAAAGCTGCAGAGACAGTAAAAAGATGAGTGGTAGCCAGGGGTTGTAGGGAGAGAAGGGTGAATCAGCCAGACACAGAGGCCTTTCAGAGTAGCAGAACTGCCCTATATGATGCTTCAGTGGTGAATTACTATCATTATACATCCAAGCCCACAGAACACCAAGGGTGAACCCTAATATAAGCACTGGATTTTGGCTGATGATGTGTCGATTTGAGCTGACCAAATGTATCAAATGTACCAGTGTGGTATAGGATGGCAGTGGTAGGGTAGATGGGAACTCTACTCTCTGCTTATTTCTGCTGTGCACCTAAAACTGTTCTATTAATAGATAAAGTCTATTAATTTTTTGAAAACTTTAAAGGCAGTATACCAGGGAAATGTTTAAGAATTAAAAATGAATGTGGACAATGTAGAAAGAGCTCGTCTGAATCGATATGCAAAAACATAAGCAAATTTTTAAATGATGTGATACAAACTGCAGCAATTCATATTAACATAACAAATGTCAAAATATTAAATGAGTGAAAAAAGCATGTCACAAAAGAATATGTACAGTATACTTTTATTTACATAAAAATTTAAAGGTAAAACCAAAGAAGATTCATGTATACGTGGAAATAAAACATCAAGGGAATTATTAACACTAAACTTTATAAAGTGGTTACCTCCGAAGGACAGAGTGGAGGCAGATGCATTTGAAGAGAGGTTCACAGACACCCCAGAGGAGCAAGTTATTCTGGTTGCTTAAGCTTAATGGTGTGTCAAAGTTGTTTATTTCGTTTTATTCTTTAAACTCTTTGAATACAATGTATCTTTTATTTACATACTGTGCTTTACACTGAAGACAATCATAGTGAGTATGAATAAACAATTTACAGAGGAATAGAAGTACTATTAAATGTATGAAAAGGTAGCCTATGCTGGGGATTTAGCTCAGTGGTTCTGGCACCTGCCTTGCAAGCGCCAGGGTCCAGAGTTCGATCCCTGGTACCAAAAAAAAAGGTAGTCTACATCATTACTGGTTACAGAAGTACAAATGAAATTCATTATCCTTTCTAAACTTTTAGAATGATAAGGACTCAAAAGATTGATAAATCCAGTGTCATGAGGAGACAAGCTCTCAAGTGCAGTTGTGGGTAGTAGAATAAACTGTCGCAATCATTCTGGAAGACTGCATTATGTTATGTAATATTATTAGCCTGACAGTGAGGCAAGGGTGCTATATACTACCTTGTTAATTTTTATTTTATTGAAATTTTATGAACATGTGTTACATTTTTAATAAAAAAGTTGATAAATGTATTTTAAAGGGTTAAGAAAATTCACATACATCTACCATTGTGTAAGAAATCAAGCTATTGGTTTAATGTTCATCATGAATGTTTGGTTTTATAAACTCATTTACTTTTATAATGATGTTATAAGTTAAAGGATATAATTTATGAGATCCTAAAAGATGGAAATTAAGATCTTTGTCATTAAACAAAATTCTGTCATTCTTTCCTTTGAGTGAAACAACTTTATTTATGTTAAAACAGAACTACCAAAGAAAATGAGAAGAGTACATCAATTGACACCTCTCAGGTAACCTAGATTGAGCAAGTTGTTATCTTCTTCATCACTATAATAAATATGCAGTGTGTAGTGAATTCTGTTCCTCCCACAGAATGTAAAATGCGTTACTACATATAAATGGAATCCCGTCTCTTTTGCTCACCTTATCATACTGATTCATTCATTCATTTATTCATAAAAGCAGATACATCCTGAGTGCCTGCTTTTTGCTAGGCATTACATTAGGCAAAGATAATCAACCTTGAATGAAACAAACAGCAAATAAGTCCTCTTGGAACTTGTCCAATCTCTTGGTGAAAGCAGACATTGACTAAGTACTTAGGAACAAGAGGAGTTTTACAGAAAGGAGCTGTAGGAGAATACAATAAGGGGCCTGACCTAAGGTGAGGGTCTAGAAAAACCTCCTGAAGGAAGTAATATTAAAATTGAAACTGATGCATTAGCGAATAAGAAATTGTTTGTAGGGCTGGGGATTTAGCTCAGTGGTTCCGCACCCTGCCTCGCAAGCACAAGGTCTCAAGTTAGATCCCTGGTACAAAAAAAAAAAAAAAGGAAGAAATTGTTCGTGAAGGGATGAGAAACTGTATATAGGGAGGAAGAAAGGAAAGCAAAGGGAAGGGTGGTGAGTAATAAGGCTAGAGAGATGGGCAGGGGCTGCTCTGTGGAGAGTCACAGTAACTTATTCAACAGATGTTTATTGAGTACCCCCTATGTGACAGGCACTGTTCAAGACATTGGTGGTTCATCATTGAACAAATCTGACTTTTGTCATGAAGCTTACCTTATAAGCCATGTTAATCTGCTTGAATTTATCCTAAGAACAAATGAAAACCGTGGAAAAGTTCTAAGCAGCAAAAGCATAGCTTTATTTCTTTATTCAAAAGATTTTTGGCTGAATTATGAAGAATGAATAATCTAGAAGTCTTATCTTCATTCATAGTCACACAAATCTTAAGAGAAGCATGACAATAGCTATGGCTGCCTTGAATGGCAAAATAATAGTACAATAAGGACTTTATGCATGAAGGCAAGCACTGTACCACTGAGCTACATTCCCAGCCCTAAATGCTTCTATTTATTAAGAATTGATCCACAGTGATGAGCATAAGAGAATTTTTTTCCATTTCCAAATAAAAAAGATAAGTGCGTAGCTTTGCACAGAGATGCGACAGAATGTCAAATGAGCTTTTGAGGCGATGCCTAACTAGACAGCTTATGAATTATTGTTATTGTTGTTGTTGCTAGCATTTTATGGTATTGGGAATTGAACCCAGTGCCTTCACTCTGGCTACATCCCCAGCCCTTTTTGTTTTTTTATTTTGACACAAGGTCTCACAGAGTTGTGTAGCCAGGAGTAGAACTTAAGATCCTCCTGTCTCAGCTACATGCTGGAATTACAGTGATTTTTGAGCCACAAACCCTTTGCAAGAATTTGATGAAAGCTATGAATCATCTCTGAAGAAAAAATTTTAATTTCATATTTTTGAGGGAATTCACAGACTCTAAAGTCCACATCCATGAACCCAAGATAATAAACGTTACCTTAAGGATTTTGGCATGAATTAATTTTTTTTTTCGGACTAGGGCTCAAACTCAGGACCTCACACTTACCAGGCAGGTTCTGTGCTACTGAGCTATATCCCAAGCCCTGGTGTGATTTTTTTTAAATGCACGGGTTCACTTTACAGAAGCTTTAATTATGAAAATAAAATCTTGAAATGAGCTCATTTGAAAGAAATATACATTTCATACATACAAGTTTTTTGAACTTTCATTTTACTAGGGAAAAGACATAAAGCTGAAAAAGTATAAAGCTCTAGATTGAAAGGGTATAGTTCTGAGCAGTTATTGCCAGCCCAGCTAACTTGACTTCTCAAAACAACACAAACGTATAGCCTGCAGTCTAGGCAGCTAATTTAAGTAGGAAAAAGAGAGTGCCTATCTCAGGAAAAAAAAAAAAAACAACTCTGTTTAAATTCTCTCAAAAATAGACTGAAATCACTAGGTGTGGTGGCACATGCCTGTAATTCCAGCACTTTGGAGACTGAGGCAAGAGGATTGCTGTGAGTTTGAGGCTAGCCTGGGCTACGTAGTGTGTTCAGGGCCAGCCTGAATTACAAAGGGAGACGCTGCCTCAAAAAACAACAATAACAGGGTCAGGGATTTAGCTCAGTGGTTTCACTGCCTACTGCACAGCGCAAGGACCCGAGTTTGATCTGGGGTACCAAAAAGACAACAACAACAACAAAAATTGACTGAAGTTATTTGATTCTCAGTGTTTTACATCACAAATTTATAATAAAAAATGTGTAATTCTTACATATGCAAAGACTATATTTTTCAAAGTACTTTCATAGCATTTTAGTGTGTGCAAAGATATTCATGTCAAATGATATAGTAGTTCCTCAGAAAATTAAACATAATTAAAATCTAGCTGGGCATGCTGACAAACACCTATAATCCAGCACTCAGGAGGCTGATGCAGGAAGATTGCTGTGAGTTTGAGGCCAGCCTGAATTATAGAGAGAGACCCTGTCTCAAAAAAAAAAAAATGAAAGTCTGATCCAGCAGTTGCATTTCTAGGTATGTACCCCAAAGTGAAGGCATAGCAGCACTATTCACAGTAGCCAATAGGAGGAAGCCACTCAAGTGTCTTGATGGGTGAGGGCATAAACAAAATTATATACGTGCAATGGATATTAAAAGATATTAAAAGCCTTAAAGAGGAAAGAATTTCTGATACATGTTACAAAATGAATGAAGCTTGAAGACATTATCCTAAGTGATACAAGCCAATCATAAAAGAACAAATACTGTGTGACTCTACTTTCTGAAGTACCTAGAGTAGTCAATTCATACAGATAGTAGAATGCTGTTGCCAGGAGTGGTATAGGGAGAAATGGGGAATTATTGTTTCATGGTTAGGGAGGATCCATTTGGGAAGCTGAAGAAGTTCTGGAGATAGATTGGTGATAATACCATCACACAACAGAGTAAAATGGTCAAAATGGTAAATTATATGTTGTATATATTTTACTACAGAAAATGTATGGCAGCTATAGTTTATAAGGGTGTTAATTGATATTTATATTAAGCACAGATTTTATTTGTGAAATGTACTGGCATCATAAGTTAGGGTTCTAAAGTGAACTCATTTTCTCAGTCTTTTTTTTTTTTTTTTTGGTACTGGGAATCCAACTCAGGACCTTGCGCTTGCGAGGCAGGCAGTGGAACCACTGAGCTAAATCCCCAGCCCTCAGTCTAATTTTTTAATAAGCCAAGCATGCTATTTTGGTATCTCTATTTGTTGTACTTTATAAACTCAGTTTTTGCCCCTTTTTGTACCAACAGGAAGATCAAGAGGATCTAGGCCTGTGGGAAGAGAAATTTGGAAATTTTCTTGATGTCAAAGCTAATGGTAAATTAAAATTGGAGATGTATTAAAACAGATCATTCCAAAATGGAAAATGGCTAAATATCTCAAAGTCTCTTGAACTTTGGCACCTAAAACAAGTAACTTCTGTAAGGTGAACAGAAATCTCAGATTTGGGTTCCTTATCCTTCCATAATACATTCCCATAGAGATGTGATTCTATGCCCTTGGTGGCAAGTATAAGAAAAGTATAGACCACCTGGAGCTCATGGTCTCAGGAACAGGCCTGGAACAACACACTGGTTGCATTATTCCATAGATCAGATAGCTACAAACTCCACATTTGTGTGTGTGTGTGTGTGTGTGTGTGTGTGTGTGTGTGTGTTAGGGACTGGGGATTGAACCTAGGACCTTCACATTGATCTGTATCTCCATGTCCCCAGACCTTTTTTATTTTTATTTCTTTTAATTAACTTTTTTTTTGGTATGGGGGATCGAAGTCGAGTCCTTGCACTTGCAGGGCAAGCAACGGAACCACTGAGAATCCCCGGCCCTTTTTTATTTTTTATGTTGAGATAGGCTCTCACTGTGTCACAAAGTTGCCCAGGGTAGCCTTGAATTCTAGTCCTCTTGCTTCAGTCTCCCAGAGTGCTGGGCGTATAGGCATGTGCCACCATGCCTGGCTGTTCACATTGTATTTTTACTTTTAAGTTATGGTAAAATAAGTTCTTGAGTTCATCAGCTCCGGTATTCTAATTCAGCAGTCTCAGCCTTTTTCATGCCTTGCCATCATTCCCATGGGTGTCGCGTACCCATCTGTGACATTTCTCATTGTATTAGTCATCTTTCCCATTGCTGGACACAATACCTGATGCTCACAACTTAAAGGAGGAAAGGTTTGATTTAGCTCACAGTTTGGGCAAATTCGGTCCATGGTCAGCTGGCTCCGAAGAGGGCATATCATAGTGGAAGGCATGGAGAAGAACAGCTGCTTGTTTCATGGTGGCTAGGGAGCAGAGCAGGAGAGCAACACCTGAGAGGAACCAGCGAGGGCCTAGGTATAGTACGTGTGATCACTCTTCCATCACACACCCAAGAGCATGCTGTACTAATCAGCTAGGTATTTCTTTATTTACTTTTATTTTTTTGGTACCGGGGATTGAACTCGGGTCCTTGTGCTTGCGAGGCAGGTGGCAGAACCACTGAGCTAAATCCCCGGCCCTTCAGCTAGGTATTTCTTAATCCATTGAAGTTCATCTATCACCATTTATGGTCACACTCACCAAGCTTAGTGATGGGGTTAAGGAAGTGGGGATAGAGTTTGTCTCTTTAGGACGTCCTTCTTTGGTACGTGGGGCTATGAGGTTAGAAAAATACTCATTTTCCTCTTCCTGCCTACCGTATAGAATAACATGTTCCTTGACTCCTTGAGAATCTTTGTTCTAGCCATTTATATTTACAGCATAGCACAGTGATGGCAAACCTTTTAGAGCTTTCAATGATACAAACAGCCCACTGTGGCATGGGTGCCATATGTTCACCACCATTGGCATAGTATAATAAGCAAGGTTGAAAGAATGTTGAAGTTTTTTAAAAAGGGAGTGGCTTTTAGGCTTTTCTTTCTGTAATATAATATTTTGTACCTTTTCTTTCCACGAACTCCTATAAATAAGGACCATTTGGTGTCAGATACTTCAATGTGAGTGTAAATTTAAGTCAATGTTATGTGTCTGGTTATTTGGACTTTTCCCGTATCTCTAAAAGAATTGTGAAATAAAGGACCTTGTGTTTTTTTAGAGGAAATTTATATACCTACAATTATGGGGAAATAGTATTTTGAGGAGCTAGAAAAGTGACATGACATGATAGTCCCTGTAGGCAACCATAAGACAATGCTGGCAGTAAGGCTTAGTTACCATGTAGAAGACATTCATTCACATAAAAGTGCTCAATAGTCTTTGCTCCCTAGAGCAAAGAAGTATATGATGTACTTTACAAAAATTTCAATGAGGAAAAGAACCTAAAACGTTGTAAATGTATTTTACAAATAGCAAAGAGATGCATTTATTATAAATGAGGACACAGCTTTAGCACACAGTTAAGGCAACATAAATATAGAATTAATGGCTATCTCAGCACTAGATTTGTTTTTTTTTTTTAGCACACAGTTAAGGCGACATGAATATAGAATTAATGGCTATCTCAGCACTAGATTTTTTTTTTTTTTTTTTTGAACTGGGGATTGAACTCGGGTCCTTGCGCTTGCGCAGCAGGCGGCAAAACCACTGAGCTAAATCCCCAGCCCTAAGGCGACATGAATAAAAGTGACCAGAGAGCTTTGCCTGATGTTCCAACAGTGCTTGAATACAGTGTCTTACAGAGTCAGGGCAGAGCATTTGCTGATTGATGAAGCCAGGTTCAGGTCTCCCTACCCTTGGTCTAGTCATTTTGCTCTGCTCAACCAACAGAATCTCCTTAATTGATGGTCCTCTTGAGAAGCAAAACTTAAATCAGAATTCTGGTTTTCACAGGTCCTGCCTCCATTGGTTTAGATTTCTCCTTGCATGGATTTGAACATGTCTATGGGATCCCACAGCATGCAGAATCACACCAGCTTAAAAATACTAGGTAAGTGAAAACAAAAATTCTTACAGAAGACTAGTTTGATACTGTTTGTAGAGTTTTAAGAACCTTCCTTGAATGGTCACCCAAAGCAGAAGTTTTCAGGGCTTGGTTTTTTTTTGGTAAAAAACACAATTATAAAAACTATAATACTGAACTTAATAGTACAGAGGAACCAAAAATAGGAAGCTGCTCTGATTGAAGCACGAGATCTTTCTCTCTAGGTCTTGGGCTTATCTTGAAAGGCCTTTTTGTGGAACCTTGGGAAAATGTACTGTGAAAGATCACTGACCTAAATAGAACAGTGATCCAGAGAGCTGAAAAGTATGGCATCTCATGTTATTCCCTTGGGGAGATCATTTCAGACTTATACTAGTAACAGATGTGAGAGGCATCAGACTAAGAGGGGGGAGAGAGAGAGAGAGAGAGAGAGAGAGAGAGAGAGAGAGAAAGAAACAGAGTCTGACAAAGGGTGTCAGGTTCCAGAACTGCTTACCTGACAGGCAAGTCCATCAGAACCTGTGCTGCTCTCATATCAACCTGGTTCTGTACTCCACCCCCACCCTAATTCAGTTCTGATCTTTCCTGACTCTGCTGTGGGGAAAGATGTTAAGACACTCCTTTTGTTCTAGCTACAGAGAAGTACTCACAAAATGTATCAGAGAATGCTTAGTGTGTGCTTGCTATTGTAGAGGTGTCATGGGAGACCTCCCCTCAAAAGAGAGGTTTAGAAAAGATAGCTAAGATACAGGAGTGCCAAAAGAACCAAAGGAGGAGAGTCATATTCACCCAGGTTGGTTCAGGAAACCCTTAGGGAAGTGGTAAGTGTTCTATCCATAAATGATACATCTGTGATGATAACATGATAATCCTTATTGTCGTTTTAGGGATGGAGATGCTTACCGTCTTTATAACCTGGATGTCTATGGATATCAAATACATGACAAAATGGGCATTTATGGTTCAGTGCCTTATCTCCTAGCCCACAAACTGGACAGGACTATAGGCATTTTCTGGCTGAATGCCTCAGAAACACTGGTGGAGATCAATACAGAGCCTGCAGCAGAGGTGAGCTGTGGATCATGGCTGCATGTCATACTTACAGAAGAAACACAGCTACTAGATGGTAGTCAGAGCTCTTTTTTTGTGTGGTGGCAATTCTCTGCCACCAAAAGTATTGCAGTGTAATCAGTGAATGTCACTAGTACTAAAAGAACAGACTGACATATAATCGGGTGTTGTAGGTTAGAGAGAAATTTCTCGGGTTTTCATTCCACTCCTTTTCCAGTACACACTGACCCAAGTGGGCCCAGCTGCTGCTAAACAAAAAGTCAGATCTCGAACCGATGTGCACTGGATATCCGAGAGTGGAATCATTGATGTTTTTCTGCTGACAGGACCAACACCTTCTGACATCTTCAAGCAGTACTCATGCCTGACAGGTATTTGCCTACAGAAGTGACATTTTCCATTCCATTCTATTTCCTCTCCCATGTATTATCATTGTAAGTTAATTTTTGTTTCACACTATATAGAATTTATAAACAATTTACCTCAGCATTTTAATTAACCAGCATTCCTCCTCCTCCCCTCATCCCTTTCAGCCCGGTTAAACATTACACTACATCTAGAACTGTCTACTCCCTAACCCCTAGTACTTGACATTTGCCTTCCCTCTAGTCTCTGGGTATTAATCTACCTCTAACTCAGACGACCAATAGCTAACCTGAACTTTTGTATATTTTCTTCTGTGTTAAAATATACTACTCCTTTAAAAAATAAAATACAATAAACTACTGGTTTTAGAAATAAAACACTTTACCTTTGAAAGAGTGCAAGTCTGGTAGGGATAGAGCTCTGTGGTAGGGCACTTGCCTCAAAAGTACCCCAGAGCCTCATGTGATCATTGACAGGGCTTTTGGGAGGTGATTAGGTCACGGAGATGCTGTATTCATTGGTAGATCAGTCCATTGATGAGTTTATAGCTAAATGTGCTGTTAGGACCTGGAGCCTGGTCAGAAGAGGTAGGTCAGTGCGGGTGTGGCCTGGGAGGAGGGTAAATCTCCCTCCCTGGCTCTTCCTTTTGTGCTCTGCTTCCTATCCACCATGAGGTGAGCAGTTTTCCTCTGCCCAGGCCCTTCCACTGTTCTGTCAACCCTGCAAGGATTGAAATTTCTAAAACATGAACCAAAATAAACCTCTCCTTTAACTTGTGGGTGTCAGGTATTTTGTCCCAGCATTGAGGAAAGTGACTAAGATATATTATCTAATATATGGAAACCCTCAAAGAATCCACCAAAAGAAAAAACAAAACTACTAGAGCTGTAAATTCAGCAAAGTTTCAGGATATAAGATCAAAATACAAGCCAAGCATGGTGGTCTATGCCTGTAATCCCAGGACATGGGAGGCTGAGGCAAGAGGAAAGCTGCAAGTTTGAAGCTATCCTGGGCTGCATAGAAAGTTCAGTGTCAACCTGAACTACATAGTAAGATGCTGTCTCAATAAACAAAAAAAGGGGGCTGGGATTTAGCTCAGTGGCACCGCGCCTGCCTTGGAAGTGCAAGGTCCTGAGTTCGATCCCCAGTACCACAAAAAAAGGGGGTGGTGCTGGGATTGAGTTCGATCCCTGGTACCCAAAAAAAAGATCAAAACACAAAAATCAATTCTGTTTCTATACACTAGCAATGACATAATCCTAAAAAAGAAATTAAGAAAACAGTTCTAATATCTAGTAATAAACTTAACCAAAGAAGTTGTATTAGTCAACTTTACATCACTGTAACAAACCCCTAAGGCAACCAGCTTATAAAGAGAGGTTTATTTTGGCTCGCAGCTTTGGAGGTCTCAATCCATTATTGATTGGCCCATTGCTTTGGTCCCATATCAAATCAGTATGTCATTATTGGAATGCATAGCAGAGCAAAATGCTCACCTCAAAGCCAGGAAGCAAAAGAGAGAGGAGACTGGGGTCCCACAGTCCCCTTGGAGGGCAGGTCACAAAGACCTGAAGACCTCTAGGCCCCACCTTTTAAAGTTGCCATCACCTCCCATCATGCTCATCTGAGGGCCATGTCCATGGCCACTTGGGAAACACTCCAGACCCAAACAATAGCAGAAGTGAAAGACTTGAACACTGAAAATTACAGAACATTCCTGAAAGAAGTCATTAGTAAATGGAAATGCATACTTTTGCCTCCTTTCAGATATAAAGCCATCCCTTTTCCTGTCTTCTCCCTTGGTTGATAATTTGGCTGGCTAGATTGAAAATTCTTTGGGCAGAATTTGACAGTTTCTCTATTGTCTTCTGGCTTCTTCCTCCCAAACCATTCTTAGTTCTGTTGCTTTGCATATGACCTATCTTTTCTCTCTGAAATACCTTCTCTTTAATATTCTGAGATTTCAAGCACAAGGACCGGAGTTTGATCCCCGGTACCAAAAAAAGAAAAAAATTCTGAGATTTTATAATGAAATTCCTCAATGCAGATCTTTTAAAATAATTATTTTGGGCCGGGGATTTAGCTCAGTGGTTTCGCCACCTGCTGTGCAAGCGCAAGGACCGGAGTTCGATCCCTGGTACCAGAAAAAAATTTTTTTAATAAAATAAAATAATTATTTTGCTGGACCCTTTGAGTCTTGAGATTTGTGTTGTTCAGTTATGGGAAACAGTTGTATATTATGCCTTTCATAATTTCTTTCCTCCTTTTTCTCTTTCTCCTCTCCTGATTTTATAACCTTCTTTCACTTTTTTGCCTTTTTGCCAAGCAATGTTCTCAATTTTATCTTCCAGGATTTCCACTTATGCTGTCATATTTCTAATGTCTAGGAGCACTTTCTTATCCTCTGATTATTCCTTGTTTCTAAAAGCTTATGCTTGTTTTATGATATCCTGGTCTTGTTTTATGGATACAATATTCTTTTTCACTTCTAGAGACATGAAGGATAAGGTTTTGATTGGTTTCTTGCATTGTCCTTCTTTTCTGAGAGATCTTTTTATTGTATTTCTTTATTGAGTTCCTGTCTCTAATTTTAAAGGCTTTCCTCAAGTGTGATTCTGCCTGGACGCTCTGTGTGCCTGCATGTCTTACATGCTGTTGATGAGGGGCGAGTAGGGGCGCTCTCCTGCCTTCAGGGGATCTAGGAGCAGGGATGAGCTTTTCTCATCCGCATTCCCCTCACAAGCACCCTGGGGGAGCTGCCCCGGCTGTGCTCAGCAGTTACTATCCCACCTCTGCCCATCACCTTCCACATTTTTGTTGAAATGACTCCTCTTCTGTTCTCTTTGTTTTTGTAGCTTTATTCCTTTTCTATTTATTTATTTATTTTTTTTGGTACCAGAGATCGAACTCGGGTCCTTGCACTTGCAAGGCATGTGGCGGAACCACTGAGCTAAATCCCCGGCCCTTTATTCCTTTTTTATTTACTCTGATTTTAGTGAGGCTTCAGGAGAAGGTAAATACAAATGGTCTACCCGAAGTCCTTTATGACATTCTCACAGTAATTTCCCGGTAGTCCTCCTAACTTCAGTCCCTTTCCCTTTCAGTCAGCCTTAACACTTTCCTGCCTTAATTTCTTAAGGTGTATTTTGGAACAAACTCAGGGCCTCATCCATGCTAGTGGTAGGCAAATGCTCTACCACTCAGCTACATGTCCAGCCGCCGACTTAATTGTATAAAACAAATTTTCCAGGGTTACACCTGGCCAAATTTCTGTTGGCTTCCTGTAGAAGAAGATGTAGAATTCCTAAACTACAGGACCCTTTACAAATTGACCTCTGGTTTCATCTTCTCTTGGCCTCTCTTACCCTGAGGTATCTATTTTTCCCTAAGCCTGTCATGATCTTCCCTGCAGTTGTTCCTTGTGCCTGGAATACTCTATTTGTTCTCCATCTCTGGGATATTTCTCCTTATTCCTCAAGATCCAAACCAGGGTCACCTACTCCATGAAGCCTCTCATGACCCCCACTTCACCACAGGCAAAATTTATTAACCTCTTTGTGTTCCTACATTAGGTCAATACCTTTAACATAGCAATTATACCTTAGGGAAAAGTGTTTTTGGTTTTTAGGGTTTTTTGAGACAGGGTCTTGCTATGTAATTCAGACTGGCCTCAAACTCACTTCTTAGCCCAGGCTGGCCTCAAGCTCATGGCAGTTGATCTGCCTCAGCCTCCCGAGTGCATGCCTGCCTCATCACCCAAATTGTAACTCCCGGAAGGTAGTAGAGACTGCTTTCAGTGCCAATACCCTGCAGCATTGAGGAAATATTTACCAAGGAAGAATGATCACTATGATGGTCGCTGACTCGGCCGTCATCTTTCTCTTGTAGGCACTCAAGTCATGCCTCCTCTCTTCTCCTTGGGGTACCACCAGTGCCGATGGAACTACGAGGATGAGCAGGATGTCAGGGCAGTGGATGCCGGATTTGATGACCATGACATTCCTTATGACGTCATGTGGCTAGACATAGAGCACACCGAGGGCAAGAGATACTTCACCTGGGATAAAAAAAGATTCCCAAACCCCAAAAGAATGCAAGAGCTGCTTAGGAGCAAAAAACGTAAGGTAAAATAAGCCACCATTTTGGAACTTTTAAATTGCAAAGCTTTTTAAGGTTTTTAAAATTTTTCTTGACACATTAGCAGAGGAAGACCATCTGAGAAAAATAAATAAAAATAAATAAATAAAGAGGCCATGAAAATAGTACCTTCAAATTTAACCCTAACTTCTGTGATCTTGTCATTTCCGTGATGACAGAGATGAATGGTGAAAAGGCGATGCTGCCCTCCAGCTCTCCCTCGGTTGTCTGAGGCCCCAGAATGATGAAGGGGCCGTGCAGGTCTGGTCCCCTTTGCTACTGTGGCCCTGTAGCAGCGTGATGAGGTGCCATGCACACACTCAAAATTTGCTCCTGTGTCAAAACTGATGATAGTACACATGCACCAGCAGTGTGTGAAGAACTATTCCACACATACATAGTGAGACTTGCTGAGGGGGCAGGGCCACCTTCCAGCTGGTTTGCAAGTGGCTTGAGAAAGTGGGGCTTGGTGGTACACACCTGTAATCCCACCTACCCAGGAGGCTGAGGCAGGATCTAAAGTTTGAGGCCAGCCTGGGCAACCTAAAGTGACCCTGTCTCAAAATAAAAAAAATTGTAAAAAAGGAGTGGGCTCAGTGACACAGAGCCCCTGGGTTCAAGCCCCAGTACAAAAACAAAAAAAAGCAAAATATATGAATAGAAACAGCCAACAAGCATGTGATGAAAAGATGCTCAACATAACTAATTATTAGGGAAATGCAGATCAAAACTATAATTAAATACCACTAAACACTAGTAGGAGGTCTTCAATTTTTTTTAAAAAAGCAGAAAATAGCAGATGTTGCTGAATATATAGAGAAGTTGGAACCTTTATTCTATATTAATGGGAATATAGATAAAATAGTGCACCTGCTATAAAAATATGGCATTTCTTTAAAAAATTAAAAATAGGATTACCATCTGATCTAGCAATTCCACTTCATTACCCAAAGGAATTGAAAGCAGGAACTCATCTGGGTGTGGTGACACACACCTGTAATCCCAGCACTCTGGGAGGCTGAGGCAGGAGGATCAAGAGTTCAAGCCAGCATGGACAATTTAGCAATTTAATGAGAACCTGTCTCAAAATTAAAAAGGCCTGAGATGTAGATCACAGCAAAAGCTCTGGGTTCCATCCCCAGTATGGGGAAAAGGGAGAGAATTTTTTTAAAGAAGAGGAACTCAAACAAATATTTGGTTAGAGCAACATTAGTCATGATTGCCAAAGGATAAAAGCAACTGAAGTGTCTCTAGATATGTGAGTTGATAAAAAAATTAAAATGTTTTAAAATGTGGATCACACATGCAATGGAATGTTACTCAGCCTTAAAAAGGAAGAAATTCTAATACATTACAACGTGGGTGAACCTTGAGGACACAAACTAACTGAAGTAAGTCAGTCACAAAAAGACAAATACTGTGTGATTTCATTAGTTTGAAGTAACTAGAGTTAGTAAAATTTATAGAGGCAGAAAGTAAAGTAGTTGCCAGGAGGGAATAAAATTTGTTGTTTAACTGGTATGGAGTTGCAGTCTTCCAAGGTGAAAAGAGTCCTAGAGACTGTAAATGTACTTAACACTGCTGAACGATACACTTCAGTGGTTCCAATGGTACAGTTGTGTTATGTATATTTTACCATAATTAGACATCTTGAAGCTTTTGAATGATGGAAAATTAAACTTTAGTATGTAGGACGGATTAGAGTGGAGACGTTTAAAAGATTGTTTTAACCAAATAAAGAGGTATTGAAGACCTCAGCAAGGTGGATATGCTGTATTAGAAAGACAAGGAGAGATGTTAGAGACTTGGAGCTGTGACTCCTGCTTTTCTCAGGTCTCCGTCCTCAGTATGCCTGTATCTTTGGGCTTGGGGTTGTACATTTTAAAAATGTTTTTCTTTTGCTTTCTTTAATACTTGCTTTTATAGCCAGGCATGGTGGCACACACCTGTAATCCCAGCCCTCAGGAGGCTGATGGAGGAGGATTGCTTCGAGTTTGAAGCCAGCCTGTACTACATAGTGCATACAAGGCCAGCCTGAACTGCATAGCGAGACCTTGTCTCAAAAAACAATTTTTTTGGCCGGGAATTTAACTCAGTGATTATGCCGCCTGCCTCGCAAGCGCAAGGACCCAAGTTCGATCCCCATACCAAAAAAAAAAAATTTTTTTTTGCTTTTATCACTGTTGTCTTAGCCTCTAAGTGTCTAGGGAACTGGGACTCTGCCTCTTAGTCCTTTGAGTATAGCATCCAGCACCCAGCATCACAGACAGACAGCTTAATAAATGCCTTCTTAAGAATATGTATTGGTGGGCCAGGGATTTAGCTCAGTGGTTCCAGCTCCTGCCTTACAAGCGCAAGGTCCCAAGTTCAATCCCTGGTACCAAAAAGAAAAAAAAAAAAGAATATGTATTGGTTAGGCAGCAATAATTACAAAAGAATATTGGTCTGGTTTTGATATCAATTTAAATTTCCATGATCATGTGAAGGGTGATAGAGTTTTACTGATATCTGAAATATTTTAATATGAGTGGTAGTTGTGACTGAAAAGAAATTTGAACCCCAAAACTATGGTGAAAATTTATAAATGAATGTGTCATGTAAAACTGATGAGATCTTCAACCTTTTATGTCCTGGCAGCTTGTGGTCATCAGTGACCCCCACATCAAGGTAGATCCTGACTATTCAGTGTACACTAAGGCCAAAGAGCAGGGCTTCTTTGTGAGAACTTGTGAAGGAGGTGACTTTGAAGGAGTGTGCTGGCCTGGTATGTTATTTTATATGCTTACTTGTTCAGTTCCAATTAATGGATGCCACATGGCTGCCATTCTTTTTTGGGGGGAGGGGGTACCAGGGCTTGAACTCAGGGCCTTGCACTTGTAAGGCAGGTGCGGTGCTGCTAAGCTAAATCCCCAGCCCTTATGGCTGTCATTCTTGTTCCTTGTAGATGTCCCTTACTCCTCTAGCTGCATTTTAAGCGCCTTTAAGGAAGAGATGGTATTGCCTTCTTTAGTGTCTTTCATAAAATCTGGTATTGATTGCTTTGGATGAATTTCAACTAGTAATCAAGTGAATTCACTACTAATAAAAAGCAAACTTCAGTGGCGTGCTGTTTTTCTTTTTTCTTTTTTTTTTTTGGTACTGGAGTTCGAACTCGGGACCTTGCGCTTTCAAGGCAGGCAGTGGAACCACTGAGCTAAATCCCCGGCCCGTTTTGTTTGTTTGTTTGTTTTAATTTTTTGGTGGTACTGGGGATCGGACCTAGGTCCTTAACGCTTGCAGGGCAGGCGGTGGAACCACTGAGCTAAATCGCTGCCCCAGCGTGCTGTTTTTCTAAGCAAATAGACATAAGAAGTAGGGAGTGAGAAAAGGGAGGGAGGAAAGGAAAAAATTGTCCTGCGGGCTATCCCTTGTGATTGCTCTCTGGTCTTTTAGGCCATCATTTTTTTTGTTTTGTTTGTTTTGTATTGGGGAGCTCAGGGCCTTGTACTTACTTGCCAGGCAGGTACTGTGCTGCTGAGCTGCATTCCACACCCCTAGGCCATGGTTTTGACTTCCCAGACTTTCAGGAGTAACCTAAGCTACTTCGGGCAACAACAGATTTTCCATTTCAAAATTTATTAGTTTCGGGCTGGGGATTTGGCTCAGTGGTTCCACTGCCTGCCTCCCAAGTGCAAGGTCCCAAGTTTGATCCCTGGTACAGAAAAAAAAAAAAAGAGTTGAGTGTAATTTTGGGCTGGGGATTTAGCTCAGTGGTTCTGCTGCCTGCCTCGAAAGTGCAAGGACCCGAGTTTGATCCCCGATCCCCGGTACCAAAAAAAAAGCTATTAGTTTAAACTGGGTGTGGTGGTGCAAGCCTGTAATTCTAGTTAGTACTTGGGAGGCTGAGACACAAGATCACCAAGAGTTGAAGGTCAGCCTGGGTTCAAAAGGCAAACTAACAAACAGAAACCCAAAACAAAACAAAATGTTTTAAAGCCATGGTGGTAATTCCCCTAAAACAAAAGGAAATTGAAAAAAAAAAAAGGAAATTGCCCCTCTGTCGTGCCATAGAACTACCACAAATCCACGCACTGTGTAAGAACCCAAAGCCTCCCTTTTCTCCCTTGGGATCACTTGAACAGGTGTCTCTATTGTCTTTAGAAACTGAGGGGCCACTGTAGTATCCTTGCCTGCCTTACTTGGACTGTCCTAGACCATTAGTGAAGGACAGGCTCTGTCTTGATGCTGTTCATCAACATTCCCCTGGGACTCTGGTGTTGGAAGGGCTAGAGATTGCCTGTGGAGTCCAGTACCACCTTCATTCATCTCTTGCAGAGAATGCCTCTCTCATCTCTTTTAGGTTTGATGTAAGGTGCCCATTGATTATCCAGTTCTTGCATCTGCTGTCTTCTTTACAACAATCTTACTGTGAAGATCACTGTTCCTAACAGGGTGTCTACTGCTCTGCCTCAACAGGTCTCTCCTCTTACCTGGATTTCACCAATCCCAAGGTCAGAGAGTGGTATTCAGGTCTTTTTGCTTTCCCTGCTTATCAGGTTGGTCTTTATTCCTTTACTCTTTCCTAGTTAACTTGAACGAATGAAAGAAAAGTGATGAAATAGCTACTCTGCTTCACTGAGTAGCTCTTGACATGTGATTCCTGTGTGAAAGCCAAAGGTGCCCACCACAGTAGTCTCGGGTGGACAGTGCTGTGAGAGGTGCCACATGCATGACTAAATGCACAAAAGCTGTGAGTTGTGACCTCTGCTATAATCGGCTCTATAATATACCAATGTACATTGTAACAGATGTGTTATATTTTCAAGTTACTAAATACATTTTAATATAAAATAGCATTCTACAACCATTAAAGAGATATCATAAATGTGAAAATATAAACTATAATATGTCACTAAAAGTAAAGTATTTATTGGTTATATAAAAATCTTATGAGAATCATAGAGAACTAAAAAGGCCATGTCTCCAAACCTGGACAACTGTTTTCAAACAATTTTGGCAATATTGATAATGATGCTTTTGGTGATGGTGATACCTAACACATATAATTGCAACCTATGTGGCAAGCACTATTCTGTGTGTTATACCATTTTTCTTCATAATAACCCTCCGAAGTTGGAGCTATAATTAAATCTAATCCCACAGATAAGGAAATTGAGGCATGGAGAGTTTAAAATCCTTCCAAGGGGCTGGGGATTTAGCTCAGTGGTTTCGCTGCCTGCTGCGCAAGCGCAAGGACCCGAGTTCGATTCCCAGTACCAATAAATAAATACATACATACATACATACATACATACGTACCTTCCAAGGTCATACATCCTGTAAGTGATTTACCAAAGATTCTAACTCAAGTCTGTTTATCTGCCAAGCCTAGCTCTTAACTTCTAAATTTCTAACTTATCTTCTAAACACTGTTTTCTGAGTATTAAGACAAGAGCAAAAAATTTAGAATGGGGATAGACAACTCTTGGGCCAAATACAGTCATGTTTATTCACTTCACTATCATCTATGGCTCTACTATGACAGAATTAAGTAATTAAGAGACCTTATGGCCTGCAAAGTTAGATATATTTACTATCTGGTCTTTTACCAGAAAAGGCTTGCGGGGCTGCGAATTTAGCTCAGTATTGCTGCACCTACCTTGCAAATGCAAGGTCCTGAGTACGATTCCCAGTACCGAAAAAAAAAAAAGCTTGCTAATCCCTGCTTTAGAGGGTGCTAAAGAGCAGTTAAGGTACATATTTGGAAACTTAGTCATGTTCATAGAAGCACACTTGTTTAGAAAGAGTAGAAAGTAAGGAGTCAAAGGAGACCACATAAGCCATTCCCAGCATTTGTCAAACTCCCTAACGTGGGAGTGAGGCAGGAGATGTCTTCTGTGGCACCCCAGAAGGCAAACTAGGCCTTGTGAACAGATGTTACAAGCAACAGGGCATTCAGAAAATAATGGGATGAGCTGCCAAAGCTAGGGATTCTGTAAAAGGGATTATAACACCACATTGACTGGATGACTCACCTGTTCCTTCCCACTCTAAATTGGACAGTTCCATGTAGAACACAAATTATAGATCATGCTAACAAATAGATAGCTTAAGTTGTCAAAACTTTGCAAGCACTGGGAAAAAAAGTCTTGTATGTAACGCATAGCTATAATTGTCTTTATTACGAGTTGTAGCAGATGTGCCAAGCGTGGTGGCGCACGCCTGTAATCCCAGCACTCAGGAAGCTGAGGCAGGAGGGCCTCCGTGAGTCCAAGGCCAGCGTGGAATACATAGTGAGTTCACGGCCACCTGAACTACGTAGCAAGACCCTGTATCAAAAAACAAAACAAAACAAAAAAGAGTTGTAGCAGATGACAGATGATAGAGAGCTTCATTGTGAACATTCACAACCTTTCTGGCAGGGGTTCTCCAGAGAGATCTGAATGAATTTGCTGGGCAGTATATAGTTCACAGACAGTACAGTGCAGCATTCTTTCGTCTACCAACGTATATTTATTGAGAACTTTCTGTGAACCATATTCTAGGTGTTTGGTATTTGTCACTGAACAAAACAGACAAAATTCCCTGCCCAGTAAACATAGTAAATAAGTAAATTAAATGGGGTAGGAGAGAAGAATATGAAGTGCTATCTTATTACATATCAGTACTATGGGAGTATTTTTATGATTAGGATTTACATCCTAGGGATCTACGGATATTCTCTTCATATGGAATGACATGAATGAGCCCTCAGTCTTTCGAGGGCCAGAACAAACCATGCAAAAGAATGCTATTCATCATGGCAACTGGGAGCACAGAGAACTTCACAACATCTATGGTTATTATCAGGTAAGACATCTGAAAGAAGCCAGCTGGACTCAGGTGCCCTGCCTAGTGGGATGAAAGACATTTTCTTTGTAATAGCCACATACATGCTCATGTCTCTGTGTGTCTTTTCTGACAACTGCAGCTGAGTCTTAGATTATAACCAATATAAGACTTTTTATTATTTCTTTTTTCTTCTTTTCCTTCCATAATGAACTTGATGAATTTTAAATATTGTGAATTAATGAAACATAGAAACATCTCCCTTAATAAGAGCCATTAGTATACTGCATTAGATACTATCTCAAAATTTTACTAATGTAGGTAGTACGTAAATGTACTAACAAAGGTAATTAAAACAAATGTTTTAAAATTTCACAAATATCCCAATACAGCAAGCCTATTATTCACACAAGGGGAGTAAGATTTAGAATACAGATGTGTAATTTTAATAAGTATGCTTTTCAAATGTAGAAAGCTTTCCTTAAGGGCTTGCTCTTCTCAATAAAGGTGGTAGAATTGTATTTTATTTGCCAATCACATCCATAAGTGATTTGACAATCACTTGCCATAATTTATACCTTTGGTTCTTTGTTATTTTCAGAATTTGACCATATTCCCTTGGCCCTCCCACCAATTAGTATTTTTCAGTGGGAGCTGCTGACTAGAGATAGCACAGTTTTCAAGTAGTATGTATTTAGTTCTCTAACAGCCTGTTAGTATAACTGCAAACTGCTTGAGTTAGAGAATTGTCTTATGTAGGGTGAGGCCAGTCATTTATCCTCTCTGATTTTTTTTTTCACCAACAAAAAATACTTATCTCAGAGATTATTATAAGATTATATAAGAATTATTATAAAATGCCTAGTAATAGTAAACATTGAATAAACAAATAAATGCTAGCTGATTACTTACTATTATTTTTTTTCCTAGTGCTGGGGATTGAACCAGAGCCTCACACATGCTAGGCAAGTGCTCTACCACTGAGCTACCTCCCTAGTCCTGTTCTCTATTATTTCATTGAGATTGTCAATAAAATTTTTTTCATTCTTTTAATAGGGGAAATTAGATTGGTTGCATTATACCATGAAAATGATTTGATGGATTTTAATGTTTTCCATTGCACATTCCCACCTACTATTTACTTTTTGCATGTTAAGTAGCTTATTGATGGTTGGCACAGTGCCCTAACCCTATCACTGAAATTTTTCTCCATTGACTTTACAGCAAATGGCTACTGCAGAAGGACTGATACAGCGATCTAAAGGAAAGGAGAGACCTTTTGTTCTTTCACGTTCTTTCTTTGCTGGATCACAAAAGTATGGTAAGATGGCTATATCATCAGACTGAAAAACATAAGTTAGCCACCTGTCTTTTTGATCATTTATACACTGCCACTGTGTTGATGATGCCCCTGAAGTGAGCTGCTGCTTTTTTTGTTTGGTTTGGTTTGGTTTGGTTTAGTTTGGTTTGGTTTGGTACTGGGGATTAAACCCAAGAATTGCTGAGCTATATCCCAGCCCTTTTTTAAAATTGTATTTTGAGATAGGTCTCACTAAATTACCCAGATGACCTCAACTTGTGATCTTCCTTTACGGTTTTATATGCTGACATGGCTGTCTCTGATCCTGTCCCTTTGCCTTATCAAAACCGGAGAAATATACCTCTAACATTTTCCTCAACCAGCTGTTTCACTTGGTAATGTGCTGAAAATAGACCTGCCTGTTGCTTGTGGTCAGGGTCATCTATAACTGGATCTGGTTTACTAGCCAATATAGATCTAGTTCATCTTAACCACCGTGTGGTAGGAAGGCTATTTTAAGTCCCCTGTCCTTGTATAAATAACTTGTATAATTAGTTATAAGTAACTAATTTGAAGAACCCAGCTCTTACTGTATTGCAGACATTATTAGGCCTCCCGTACAACCCTTGAAAACCAGCCCCTGTGATATTCAGCCAAAGGCCAAAGTATTAGCATCTCAGGAAATGATTCATGTAGATTCTCACCACAGCACTAGTTCTTGAAACAGAGGAAGAGAGAGGGAGAGAGAGAAGCAGAGAGAGAGAAACAGAGACAGAGACAGAGAGAGGAGAAAGAATAGAAAGGAATGAGAGGAGAAAGGGAAAGAAAGAACAAAAGAAAGAGAGAGACAAAGAGAAAAGAAAAAAGATCTAAAAAAGTAAGAAATAGGCAATAGTTATAAAAGTGTGGTGTATCCACATAATAGACTAAAATGAGTTTTTCAAACTGTTACCTTTAATTGCATGAGAAAATGTTTGTGAAATCATGATAAATGAAAAAAATGGTATTTTATAAAATTTTATAATTTTATAAAATATAAATGTAAGGTGGTAATTTAAATCAGTAAGTAGGTAGATAAGAAGTCATAAAATACCAAAAAGAAAATTCTTACCTTGGTGATTGTGGTTTTAATCTTCTTTTACCTATTTTTATTTTCCATATTTTATATGAGTATCATTTTCCATCACTAAAAATGTATTTGAATGAAAAAATGTCTAAGCAGTAGCTTTTAAAAAATAACAGAAGTAGGGCCAGGGATTTAGCTCAGTGGTTTCGCCGCCTGCTGCGCAAGCACAAGGACCTGAGTTCGATCCCCAGTACCAAATAAATAAATAAATAAATAACAGAAGATGTGAATACTGTTACCTTTGATCTCTTGAGTGATTGCCCACTTCCTAGTCTTCAGTACTCTGTGAAGCCATCACCTTTGCCCAGTGTGTAGCAAACCATTGTAGAGAATTCTGTTTTGTTTAGTCATGCACTGAGACCAGTAACTAGAGAGATATTCTGAGTTAACAACCACATGAGACAGGAAAACACCTACAGGCTTACATGAGCTTTCTCAATGAATGACAATGTCACCATGCAGATTTCAAAATTATTATGTAGACATATACATAGCTCACTTGAAGTCAAGGAGAAATCACAAGAACATTATTTGAAAAGAACAATCCCTTGGAAATATTTTTCTTGGCAGGCAATAAGACAGCTCAAAATTTCTGTGGGAAATTAAAAATATTTACTAAAACTAGTTTGATAGAAGATAGATAGAAATACTTCAGAAATACTCAAGATACAGTAAAATAAGATTTTTTTCCCATTTACACATCATCTTAGTGACATAATCTATCTTCACAAACTCCTACCAGCTATGAAGAAAAGCATAACCCTGGATTTGTGCCAAGACTGCCTGAACTCAAAACCTGCCTCAATACCACTTAATGGAATATAGACCTAAGTTATAAAAGCTAAAACAGATAAGCAAAACCACTTTAGGAGAAAATCTGTGAGTTTGAGATAGGAAAAGATTTCTGGGCTAGAACACAAAACGCATGAACTATAAAAAAATGTTATAAATTAGAATTCATCAAATCGCTTCTGTAGTTGGCTAAAGTGGGAAGTTATTGACCACAAAGAATCTTGAGAGAACTTTTGTAGTTTTGGAAACTTTTCTAGTTTTGCAAATTCTATGTCTTGTTTATGGTGGTGACTACATGGATATATGCATTTTTCAAAACTCATCAAACTCTTTAAAGTAGGTACATTATTGCATGTAAATTTTGTCTCCAAAAATACCTCCTTGCTGGGCCTGGTGGCACAGGCCTATAATCCAGTCTACTTGAGAGGCTAAGGCAGGAGGATTGCAAGTATGAGGACAGCCTGGGCAACTTAGTAAGACCCTCTCTCAAAATTAAATTGTTTGGAAAAAGAGGGTGGAGGTACAGCTCAGTGGTAGAGCACTTGCCTAGCACTACTACTAGAGCACGAGGCCCTAGATTTAATCCCCATTTCTAAAAAAAAATCTCCTATATTCAGACTTGAATTGTACTTCAAAAATAAGTACAGTTTCAGAATATCTTCGTAGCTTGTTTTATGAATTTTAATAACTTTTTCACTTAAGAAAATTGGTGTATTTTTGCTCTAGAAAATCTAGAATTTATTTAAAGGTAAGATATATGTTTTTCCTTTTTATTAATTTGTCTTTTACAAATAAGGAATCTAAATATGAAATTGAGTTCTTGGGCTGATTTGTACTTTTTAAAAACCTTGTTACTGGTGACCGAAGGTGCAGTGTGGACAGGTGACAACACAGCAGAATGGAGTTACCTGAAGATTTCCATCCCAATGTTGCTCACTCTCAGCATTACTGGGATCTCTTTCTGTGGAGGTGAGACAAGTCCTGTCCTAAGGCTTGAAGTGTGTGTTTGTCCAAGCTGCTCACCAGTTACTTCTCATTAGCTGTTTGAGGCAGGGATAATTGTGGGAAGAGAAGCTGGGAGAAAGTGAGGGGAGCAGGTCACAGGAGAATGAAAGAGGGGCTTCAGATTTGCTTGTGTCTTGTGTAGATTGAGGAAATGAAATGAGGTTGTCAGAAGGGCAGCCAGAGTGCTTCCTTCCCTGATTCCCTTACCACTTCGTCCTGGGATGCACTTGATAATTGAGTTTCTCCTTCTGAAACATATACAGGGTGTGACCAAAATATATATAAATCTTTACATTTTAAAAAGTTATTACGGTAACAGATACGTTG
The DNA here is from genome assembly GCF_000247695.1 of Heterocephalus glaber. The sequence goes on from NW_004624804.1 coordinate 9,451,786, forward strand.
TTGTTCATCTCCCTACAATATACTCATACCTGTCTTGTCATGCTTGCCACTTTCTGAAGCAGTTCTAGAACTCCTCTTTCATGAGTGTCTTTACAAGGTGTGATCAGAAATTTGCTGAACACTGCTGTTGAGCACCGTACAATAGAAAGGCAGGCTCATGAAAACATCTGGTGTGTCCTTGTCCACTTTACTCACCAGATCTGGCACTATGCGACTTCTGGCTCTTTCCCAAAGTCAAGTGACCATGAAAGATAAATGTTTTGAATTGATTCAGGACATTGAGGGAGCCACAACACAACTAAAAACATTCACCAAAGAGGTCTTCCAAAACTGCTTCAGAAAGTGGCAAGAACAATAGGATACATGTTGTCAAAGTGAGGGGCAGTGTTTTGAGGGGGATTAATGGCAGTGTGTCCATCTTGGTCACTTTCTTGTTGTTGGGATCCAGTACCCAACACCCACAGCTTAAAAGAAGGAAGGCTCATTTTGGCTCACATTTTCAGTCCATAATTGTAGGGAACAGGGAAAGGGGATGTTACTAGAACCTCTGCAGTGAGTCCTAGTCTCCTGCAAGCCACAGCAGCACAAGGCGAATTAAACTATTATACAGGAAAGGTAGAAAAATGAGACTTTGAGAAGAAGCTGAGCTTTGGGTCTGATCAGGGCTGCTCTGAGCGTCAAAGACAAAAGCCCCCGAGCTTGGCTTCTTCTCCAAGAGGTCCCCTTTCCCTGTTCCCTACACATAATCTGCTGGCTACAAGGGAGGATGGGATGGCAGAGGGGCATAGCAGAGGAAAAGCTGTTCACATGGCTGCCAGAAAGCAGAGTCGAGGAGCCTGGAAGGCAGATCTACCCTACCTACTCACGGTGACCACCTCTTCTGACCAGACCCCACCTCCTAACAGGGAGTCACCTATACCACTTACATAATCCAGTCGCCTTCCAGACATGAGGCTTTGGGGACCATTTTCTAAACTATCTAAGTATCTTTCACTATAATAATTCTTTCTTTTCGGTACTGTGGATCGAACTCAGGACCTTGGGCTTGCAAGACAGGCGTGGTGTCACTAAATCCCCAGCCCAAAATTTTCTAAAACACTCACTGTATTTTTCAATCACACCTTGTATTTTTTTCTTGAAAGTGCGACAGTAGAATGAACTACAAAGAATTTACCAAACCAGAAGTTAGCCTACGGTAGGGGATAGAGTTCAGTGGTAGAGCACTTGCCTAGCATGCACAAGGCCCTGAGTTCAGTCCTCGGCACTGCAGAAAATAAAAAGTGAGCCTTACAGAAATTCTTTCCACTTAGCAGATTCAAAATTCTGTGACAAAATTTGACTATTTTTTTTTAAAAGACAGGCTCTAGAGAAAAGTAAACTTAGTTAAGTGTCTCTGATGAACTGCCTTCCCTGCATCCTGAGATCTGCAGATGGAGACATCTAGGTGGAAAGTAGTCAGTATGGCCACAGTTCCAGCTGCTGGTTTTCTGGAGGAATAGAAACAGCATCACTTTTCTGATGTACAGCATGTATTTTTATGGCATTGGTCCACATACCATGTAAGAAATATATCTCCTGCTCAAGGGCTCAACATGAAATTCTACCACAACTTCTAATTTTTTTTTTGGTACTGGGAATCAAACTCAAGGACTCACACTTGCCAGCCAGACACTGTACTGCTGAGCTACGTTTCTGGCCCCCAGAACCTCTGATTCTAACTATTTGTTTCTCTCTAGTTCTTTAATTTTTTTTTTTTTAACAGTTGCTTTCAAAGGAAACCGACAGCCTCTTCCTCACCCCACCCCCACGCACACACACACACGTTTAATCAGGCCAGTGCTACACAATTTCTGGGTGATGTGGGTTCAGGAACATATGGGAGTATAGATTTCCCAGTAAAGCCTGTGACCCTTTGACAAGAAAGGAGTGTCCAGAGAGTATTCTGTCAGAGCTCCAGAGAGGCGGGGCTCTGCAGCATGTGCTCCCCCGTCTGAGGCCACAGCTTCGTCCTGTCATTGGAGCGTGCATACTGCACCTTCCTCTTGTCATGTCTTCAGGGCCTTATTTTACCTGTGTGCATCTCTGATTTGAAGTCTGGTAACCTTATATGGCCTTTCTTTACCTAACCAGCTGATGTGGGGGGCTTCATCGGGAACCCAGAAGCAGAGCTTTTAGTTCGCTGGTACCAGGCTGGGGCCTACCAGCCTTTCTTCCGTGGCCATGCCTCCATGAACACCAAGCGGCGGGAACCCTGGCTGTTTGGGAAGGAGTACACCCAGCTCATCCGAGAAGCCATCCGAGAGCGCTATACCCTTCTGCCTTATTTGTATTCTCTGTTCTACCAAGCACATGTGGCTTCTGAACCTGTCATGAGGTAAAAAGCACCCTACAGGGCTAAGGATGTAGCTCTGTGGTAGAGCACTCAGGGAAAAAAGCATCATCCACTCAGGCACAGTGACCAGTCTGTCCCCGGCCCCCTAGTAATTAGGGACTAGTGTATATGCACAGTGATTCTAAGAGAAAAAATGAAGAAAATCCATGTATTGAAATCAAGCTTCATTCATTTATTGACTACCAACTGTGCAGAAGGTGCCGGCTGTTGAAAACACAGAAGAGAAAAACTAGATTCCCTACTACTTGTGATTAAAGTGTTAGTGTCTGTGAAGACAAAGAAATAGAGACATTTCAAAGAATAAGAAAGTGACCTTGTAGCTGAACTTGTTATTATTTAACCTACATGCATCCTTTCATGAAGAATAATTCATCTGCTGATCTTAAACTTTATCTTACCCTTAAGGCTGAATTCTCGATGTGAGGTGAACTTTTTCTTTTTTTATTTTATTTTATTTTATTTTATTGGTACATTTTAGGTATACAGTATAATGACATTCATCATTGGAAATTTGCATCTTTACATAATCTCTCATGATTCTTATTTTTCCCCCTTCCCCTGCCCTCCCTTCAACCCCTCCATCCCTCCCTATTTACAAAGACTTTGTTTCCATTTTTTTCATTTTCTCATATTAATTCCATTCCTTTCTTTCCTTTCCCCCACCCCTCCCACTTCCCCTTCCCCCTTTTCTTCCTATTTCACATTATCTCTTATACCTTTTAGTCCTTATTTACCCTTTCATTTTCTCACACTAGAGAAACTATTCAGTATTTACACATGTGTGTCCTATTTATTTCACTTACGAGTATGAGGTGAACTTTTTCTTAATGTGCAAATTGTAATTTTATTTTGAAAGCAAAATATGAAAAAACAATTTGCTAAGTTAGGGAAGGATACACAGACAGCCATAATACACCAAGGCTTCAGGATTAATGGTTCCTAAATGAGTCAGATCAGAATATCCTGGGAGTGTCTTAAAACTGTAGACTTCAACTGCCACACTCTGAAAGCCTTGTAGGTATCTCCATAGGTAGGTTTTCAGGATCTGCATTTGTTAGATGTTTCCCTGTGATTGTAGATGTTGGCCAAGTCTAGCAATCATAGCTTTGTTACCATTCAGAATGAAAGTAATATGTTATTACAAAGGCTAGTGAATAAAAATGTTTCTCTTATTAAAAATATCTTTGCCTCATGAAATTGAAAAATGACTAGAACAATGAAGTTGCTATCCAGATACGTAGATATTGAACGGTTTATCTTCTATGAACCCAAATGCCTTCCAGATAGTTGTGTGAAAAAACAATCAAGAAAGAATAGTGAATAATTTCTTAATCCCAAAAAATAGATGTAGTGAAATTCTTTTCATTTAAAAAAAGAATACATAATGATTAAGTGATTCATGAAAGACAGTGACAGCAAGAAAAAATGGCACAAAATTATCGTCATTATAGAATATGTTTTTACAAACACTTAATTTATTTTACACCACACAAGTTAGGCATCTGCACTTATATAAAACTTTGATTCTTCCAATAGCACAGCATTTAGTGCTCAACAATCATAAGGAAAAATTGTAGGTTCCAGAAACATTTGCATTAATACCACAAACTAAAAATATAAAATAATCACAGCAATTTCTCATAAAATCGTAAATCATATAAAACAGAATCCTGGCTTTTTGGTACTTTCCAATTTCCTTTTAGTAGTTATAAAACTAAAAATATAGAAATCTAAGAAAAGATCTAATAAAACATCTAATGAGGTTAAAATGTGAATTTTTCTCTTTCCCCAGGCCTCTGTGGATAGAGTTCCCTAATGAAGTAGAAACTTTTGGCATAGAAGATGAATACATGCTAGGTAAGTATTTATTAATTAGAGTTATGGTAAGTACTATAATTATGCTTTTATTATATTTTCTAATAGAGAGCACTTTAACCATCCCTAGTCCCAAGAAAGCCAAATATAAAACTAAAAGACATTCCTTCACCAAGATTTTTTTTTTTTTTTGGTGCCGGGGATCGAACTCGGGACCTTGTGCTGTGAGGCAGGCTCCAGAACCACTGAGCTAAATCCCCGGCCCTACCAAGATTTTTAATACATTAATGGGGTCATAGCTCTATTCTGTTATAATGTACCATTTATAGTATTCTTGTCAACTTCAAATAAGTCCATTTTATTTGCAGGAGTAATTTGGGATTTTTATTTTGAGTCCACTCCTCTAAGCCCTGTGAGATGACTACAGGGAAGGGATGTAGAAAAAAGTACATCAGAGGGTTAAAGTACAGAACTGGAAGAGTCTATGTCAAACATAATAAGCTTATAATAAAGATTAGGGCTGGGGATTTTAGCTCAGTGGTTCTGCCTCCTGCCTCACAAGCACAAGGTCCTGAGTTCGATCCCCGGTACCAAAAAAAAAAAACCCCAAAAATAAAGATTAACCCTCACACCTGGAACTTAGAACTTTATCATTGTAGGACAGGACTCAAGAAGTCGGGCTAAACATTGAGTTGCCAAAGGGTGAATCCCATTTCTAAACAGTGAATACTTCCAAATGTAAAAATATAAAATAAAAAGGGCCCTGGGCTGGGATTGTAGCTCAGTGGTAGGGGACTTGTCTAGCGTGGGTTCAGTCCCCAGAACATTAGGTCTCAGCTCAAGTCACTGTCTTGGAGAAACTTCCTTGACTACACCTGTTCTCCTCATACCCAAGTCAAAGCCAGTTCTTCCTATTACATAACTTTCATTTCATTTTGTAATTTTGCCTCTAATTAACTTGTAATTATCTCTAATTAATGTGTAATTAACTCTTAATTACTCTAATTAACTTGTAATTATCTTTTAACATCTGTCTTCATTTACCATAAACTTCCTGAAGCCAGGGGCTATGCTTGCTTCATTTTCTGCTCCTTCCCCAGAGCCTAGAATGATGCCTAGGACTTAGTAAGCACTCAGTAAATAAGTACTTACTGAGTAAAAGAATGAATTCATGAACGGGTAGATTTTATACCCCCGTAGTGCCAGTGTGGGCTCACTGTCATCAGCATCCCTTGCAGCAAGCAGTGCTGCCTGTGAGAGAGGTGCAACATGCTGTCAGGTTAGTGTCACACTAGCAGTGATTCCCAAAGACTGTGACAGGCCGTCTCAGGTCCCTTCCCCCAGGTGCAATATGGATTCATGACAGGTGATACCTCAGCCATCTTTTTGAGGCCCTGTCCTCTTTCTAACAGTGCATCTCTGATGAATCATTGCTTCAGATCCCCATGTTCCTTGCCTTACGAAGTACACAAGCTAGTGATCTTCTAAAGCACAAGTGTTCAATTAAATGGAAAGGATGTTTTCAGATTTCTTACCATGATACTTGAGGTTTTTTTCTTCTCCATTTTTTAGGAAGTGCCTTATTGGTCCATCCAGTCACAGAACCAAAAGCAACCATGGTTGACGTATTTCTGCCAGGATCAAATGAGGTAAGAGTAATAACAAACGGCCACATATCATGACTCATATCTCTCACTCCGTCATTTCTCTAAGGAACACACTCCAAATGTCTATGCAACTGATGATTTTTTAAGTCATGGCCACTGTCCTCAGTGGCCAAGAAATGTAATGAAGGAGAGGAGGGAGAAAGATAACTAAGTGATGAGTCCAAATCATGATGGTTTTTATCTTCGCGTTTTGTCTTTTTTAATATAAATTTTATTTTATTTTGTCTCATTCTCCCCCTCAAGCCTCCTCCCTCTGTACAAAAGCTTTGTTTCCATTTTTCCTTCTATTTTCACTTTTATCTTGTCCCTTTCTCCTTTCTCCCTCCCTCCTCCCTTGTTCCCCTTCCCTTTTGAACACTTTCTTCCCATTTCCCAACATCCGTAATACATCTCAGTCCTCATTTCCACAGTCAGTTTCTCACACCAGAGAACAATCTTGGCATTTTGTCTTAAGTGAGTCTTTATAAGCACACTGAAGCTTAGGGTAGGAAGAAATCTTCAGTCAACTAAGGGATAGCAAACTCGGATTGGGGATGGGAAACATAAATATAAAGAGATTTTGCTCTTTGGTTCTGGCTCCCTCTAAATCCTGAGTTCTGATAACAAAAAATTCTCTCCAGACACTCACCGAAGTGGATAAAAACACACTTTTCTTCCTTCTCTACCTTCTAGCCTTCATCTACTCTGTTAGTAGTTACTGTCATTGATTATCATCACTGTCCTGTACAAAATGCCATCCTGGATCTGCTGGAGCCCAGGGTAGAGTCAAAAGGTGGGAATAACCATGGTCTGTAGAGCAGAGATTGCATATATATATATATATATATATATATATATATATATATATATGCAGAGAGGCCCAAAGAAGACTCAGGGCACAAACATGGGAGGTCAGAGAGTGTGGAATGGAGAGTAGGAAGGGATAGACCTAGAGAGAGCCTTGTGCATTAAAGCATTGCCCAGGCTTGGGGAGACTGGGCAGACCCCTGGAGGTCCTGGCAGCTGGGCACTGCCATGTCCAGATAGTCTTTTTTTTTTTTTTTTTTTTTTTTGGTATTAGGGATCAAACTCAGGACCTTGCACTTGTGAGGCAGGTGATGGAACCACTGAGCTAAATCCCCAGCCCTAGATAGTCTTTTGAAGAGCTGCTGTTCAGCCTACCATGCTTGGAATTAGTGATGACAATAACCAGGCTTTTCTCCAGAAGGTTGATGAACTGTGGTCTTTCTTCTTGGTTTTTAACTCTGAAGTCAAGAGCTCTCTACAAAGATTCTCCTGCCAAGCATAAACCCGAGAAAAAGGTTAATTACAACAACAGCTAAATAAATGGTCCTGCCAGAATGTCCATTAAGTGTCTCAAGTTGAGTCTGACAAAGGAGGTGGCTCCATGAAGAGGAACTGGCTCACTTCCAGACATGGCCAAGAGTTTTTACTAATGATCTGTCACCACTGCAGACACATCGTTGTGACTGTGTACTACATTCCTTCAATACTTTCCCAGAGTGTTCTGTGATTGCTTCTCTTGCTATATCTTCACAAACCCTAGATAAAAGAGCCACGCCATTTCTTGCCAGTGGTAGCTCTCTTAATGTGGTAGCTGGCTGCCATATGTATATAGCTGTGCGTATAGACACAGATGTGTTTGTTCATTATGTTCCTCTCCCATGCAAGTGTGAGCTCCTGGAAGGCAGCGGCTTTCGTCTCTTAGGCTCACTGTCACATCTCCAGCACCTAGCTGGATTCCTGGCACGTCGTGACCCTCTTGCTGAGCACCTGCTGACTGAGGAACTGGGGCCTGAGGTCTGGATCTGATCTTCATGGTGTTTTGCACCGATTATACCCTCCCAATTTGGCGATCTTTGTAGGTGGTGCCAGAGCACAAACCCTGCATCTTTCATTTAATTTTTCTGGAAATGGTAGACATACAGTCCTGTTTGCATCAGCTTTATACTTTTCACCCCACCAGCTCTTCACCCAAAGCCTGTGGAATTGGCCAGAGAGTAGTGAGAAAGCCAGAGGAGGACGTACAAAAAAAGAAAGCTGACCTTCCTCGCAAACGCAAGGTCCTGAGTTTGATCCCTGGTACTAAAAAAAGAAAAGAAAAGAAAGCTGAGACCGTGTCTCTCATGAACACAGACACACAAATCTTTGACAAGACATTAGTAAATTGAATCCAGCCAAGGATAACACATCGTGACTACAGAGGGTCTTAGCTTGTTGAATTAAGAGTCCATGGTGGCTAACACTGTCAGAATACCATCACCTTCACAGCAGGACAGGAGACCAGCACCCCTGCTGTACACAGGAGATGGTACTTCCTGGAGGTGCACTTAGGACACAGACTCTGTGTGGTTGCCAGAAAGTGCACTAGGCTCGAAGAGAGAAAAAGGTGTTTGTTTTGACACTGCTTTTGAAGGTATTTTAAGGATTAATCCCACCGCATGACCTGATGGGACCCTTATGGTACTTCAGCAGCTAACTCCTAGTCAGAGCCCATCTCTGAATTGCACTATGTGAAAAGGGAAACCAGGAGAAAAAGTTTCCATGTTTTCCTCCCAAATTTGTTCCTTCACTGATGCTGTCTTTTCTCCTTCCTCATTTGTCTTCAGTCTGTACTTTTCCTCTTGCTGTTTCTTTTTTTCCTCTTTATCATGTTGTTTACTGGTAGATGTGTTCAGTTTTTAAAAACCAAGTGGACTTTAAGAACCACAGAAGCTATATCTTTTCTTTTCACTCCTGTAGAGATCTTAATTATCATGTACATCCAGCACTATCCCGGGGGTAAGTTGTTCAATAAATAACTTTGGAGCCAGGTGCCATGACTCACACCAGTAACCACAGCTACTCAGGGGGCTGAGGCAGGAAGACCACAGGTTCAAAGGACAACTTAGCAAAACCTTGTTTCAAAATAAAAAACAAAAGAGGTTGAGGATATAGGTCAGTGGCATCGCTTCTCGGCCTTTTGGCTAAGATCAAGTGTATAGGTCAGTGGCAGAACACTTGCCTAGCGTGGGTGAAGCCCTGGATTCTATCCCTAGTACTGCCAAAAAAAAAAAAATGTGTAGGTGAACAAATGAATGGCCTGTTAGAGTCACTGTCCCTTGGGTATCTTGACAGCATATGTTCCTCCTAACTTCTACCCAAGGTAAATTTATACTTTACATTTCTTGGGCTTTTGAAATACAGTTAAATGAATGCTTCCTGAATAAAGAAAGTGTGAGCAGAGTTGTTCGTGTATCATTTTTCATTGGTGTCTGTTACTTTCTAGATCTGGTATGACCCTAAGACATCTGCTTGCTGGGAAGGAGGATGTACTATGAAGATCCCAGTAGCCCTGGATACTGTGAGTTACTTCCAGACTACTGCTTCTACCTGCCTTATTACTCTTCTCAGACTCCCATAGCAAAATACCACAAACTGGAGGGCTTAAACAGCAGAAACGTATCTCACTGTTCTGAAGGTGGCAGTCCCAGATCAAACTGCCAGCTGCTTCGGTTCCTCCTAAGTCCCTCTTCCTGACTTATACATGTGACACGGTGGGGCGGGGGGGGAGCAGGGGAGCACAGACAGTGCCTAAGCTCCCCTGTCCCTATAAAGACACTTGCTATCAGAGGAGGGCCCTACCCTATGACCTCAGTTTTAACCTTAATTACTCCCACAAAGCACAAAGGCCCTATTCATCCCCAAATACAGTCACATTGAGGGGTGGGGTTTCAATTGAATTTGAGGGGACACAAACAATCTGTAACATGTTTCTGCAAACAAAGAAGTAGGGATGTTAGTGTTCTGCATGGTAACACATACGTACAGAGGCAGAAGTGAGGCTGAGGTGGGCATGGGGTGGAGAGCATGGTGCTGACTGCTTCTGAGAACAGGTTCCTCTTGGGGATACTGAAGATATTTTAAAGTCAGTTATGATGATGGTTGTATGACTGAATATACTGAAACCTGTTTAAGTGTGCACTTTAAATGTGAATTTACAACATATTAATTGTATCAATGAAGTTGTTATAATGTGGGGGAAAGAACTGGTATAAAACACTGGAAATGGGCCGGGGATTTAGCTCAGTGGTTCCGCCGCCTGCCTTGAAAGTGCAAGGTCCCAGGTTCAATCCCCAGTACAAAAAAAAAAAAAAACCACTGGAGATAAATATGATTTGTCCTCATATGTTGTCATTTGGTACATCGAAGAAAATAATAACATTGAAAACAGCAATGACAGTCATCATGTATGCCATAAAAAATGTCCTTGTACAGGACAAAGTAAAAATGAGTTTTTGAGCCCGGCATGGGGGCACACGCCTATAGTCTCAGCACTCTGAGGCAGGAGGAGCACTGTGAGTTCAGGGCCATCCTGAGCCACATAGTGAGTTCAAGGCCAGTCTGAACTATGTAGTGAGACCCTGTCTGAGGAGAAAAAAAACAGGTTTCATGTGTAACCATGGACCTTCAGGCCCAAGGGCATATATCTGTTGATGTTAGTCTCAAAGCCCATTTGGGCTTTCCTGAGTTTCTAAAGGGAAGTTTCTTCCTGAGCTGAATCACAACTGTGGAGGTGTTAGCCAGAGGTAGGAATGAGATGGATATGCAGAGAGATAAGAAACTTCTGGGGCTAATAGCCCAAAATCTCCCAGAATGCATGGTTAGACATTAAAAGATAGCCTACAGGGCCACAGGTCCAAGTAGAATCAAACACACTGCCTTAAGGAGTGAATGCTCTGGCCCTCTTCCCCCATTCTCAGAATCATTACTTAGATTGGCCCTAAGGTCAGTCTTGTAACAGACTACCCTGACCTTCCCTGTCCTTCCCCTGTCCCCTACGTGAATTCCTGCACAGACATCCTTTTTTGTCCTTTATCCTTGCTTCCTGGTTCTATCTATAAAAACCCAAGAAGCTTCAGTTTGGGGCTGAACTTTTTCCTCTGTTAAGGCAGCCCCTCTTGGGCCCTCTTAGAGGTCAAAGTGCACATGAACTCTGAGTATTCTCTCATCCTTTGCGCATACCACAGTTGTGAAGTGCGACACATGACCACTGCCACAGACCCTGAGTAGTTTGAAATAGTGATGTTATTTCTTAAGTTTATCAGTAGTGTTATTACAAAGAAGGATTTTTCAGATATAAACTCTCAGATCCGAAAGAGACCTTACTAATCATTTACTCCAGTCCTTCACATTTAGGCTCAGAGAAGTTCAGTTACTTGACCAGAGTTGTGACAGAACTGAAATGGGCCCCCATCTGCTGGACCTGGTCTAGAGCCCATTCTACTATAACGACCACCTTGTTCTTTAAAAAAAAAAGTAGAAGGCTGGGGATTTAGCTCCATGGTGCCACATCTGCCTTGCAAGCACAAGGTCCTCAGTTCAATCCCTGGTACCTCAAAAAATAAATAAAAGTAGAACAATAAAATAAGAGAGAGATTGCCCAATTAATGAGGGTGTGCGGGGGATAGATGTGCTTTACTTCTTGCTGCCAACTGCAGGTTAAACAGAGGTGACATCTTAAGTACTCCACCGTCATTCCCAACTTCATAAATGCTTATATATGCTTCTCCTTGCTAGTATTTTACTTCAAACAAAATACAAGCCCTCATCTCATCTGGCAGCTGCCTTACCTGAGGCAGGAAACCTGACAGAAGGCCAAACCAAACAGAAGTGCCACTCCAGAAAGCCAATAACTGTGCACCATGCCCACAACTGTTGTTATAGTGACTTCAAGAAGACTTACAGAAGGGCCAGGGATTTAGCTCAGTGGTTCCCCCGCCTGCCTCGCAAGCCAAGGACCCGAGTTCGATCTCCGGTACCAAAAAAAAAAGAAGACTTACAGAAACTTGATGGTTTCTATAACAGTTTCACAGATTTGCCCTCAGAATTGGGTCATCATCCTGGTGATCCAGTGATGCAGGGAACAAAAAGTATATTGACAGTGAGGAAGGGCAAAAGTCATTCCCCCAAACCAAGAAGCACATTGCAGATGCACATATATGTACACAATTGTCTGAGCCCACTTACACAAGCAGGAAAGGCATTCTGCAGCAGAGCTCTAGAAGTAAACTTATACTATATTGATAGGAACACTAAAAATACAAAACAAGAAGGCCACTTATGAGATGGGCAGATAGAGTTCATCATGAGAAAAAATAGCAAAGATGGGTATTTATAATAAACCAATGAAAGGTAGACAGTTTCCCAAATAATTGAAAAACTGGGCTGTTTTTAGTTGAGCTCTTTTCTAATAACCCCAGGTCTGCCACATTTGCTATCTCAGTGCCTACAAGTTTGTTTTGCCTTTGAGACTATACTTGCAAAAAATCTGACTCTTATACATGGAAATACTCTACAATTCTACTCTGACGTTTCTTTTGTGAATGCACTTACTTGAGAGAGCTGCTGGATTGCAGGTACCAGTGTTTCAGCGAGGTGGAAGTGTGGTGCCAATAAAGACAACTGTGGGGAAGTCCACAGGCTGGATGGCAGATGCCCCCTATAGACTCCGCGTGGCTCTGAGCACTAAGGTATTGGGAAGCCTCTCTCTTTGCAGTGGGGCCTTCAGAGGATATGACAGCATGTGAAAGTGGGGAGCCCCTCTCTGCAACAGGTGTGTCTGATGTTTGTCTAGAAATCAAGGTTTTGAATCATTGCCCAGCTCATCTGCCCTTCACGAATTGTTCTTAAGGCAACATTGATCCCCTGGAATGACAGAAATGTCCTTCTCACAGACACTAAGTTCCTGTTCCAGAGTGTGGTCTGGGGAGGACACTGCCCTCTGGCTTGGGTCCTGTGACCCTTTTGAAAGGTGGTGCTCTCGAGTCAGGTGCTGAGTCCTAGAGAGAGCTGGTGCTGAGTGTCTCACAGTCTATGCCTACTCAGGGAAATAGCTTAGGTTCTCCCAGGTGCTGTGTAGATGTGAGTGGAAGCAGAGCTGCTTTGGGAGACAAACTTGGAAGAATTTTTATATATGCATTGAAATAAATCTAAAAGAGCCTAGTTAACAGTTTCCTTTAATGCTAGTTCAGATTTAAAGGTTTGTTTAGAAGGCTGTGTTACTGCGTGAGGATCCACAGGGAAGAACAGAATTCCCCGTGCAGATAAATGAGTGGATGATAGCTGATGGAAGTAAAAGCCAAAGTGTAGATGAAAACACTCTGAAAGCAAAAGCAGTGTCCTCCTGAGCACACAATAAGCCCTAGTTTGTCAGTGAACTGAATACATCAAAACTGAATGTCCCACCTTTAAAAGCTAACCCCGGGGTGTGGGTAGCTGGGAGGGGAGGTGACAAGGAAACCAGTAATAAAATGCTTTTGAGCTCTATCAATGTGTAATAAAACACCCCAAACAGGTATTACAGAGGCTGGGGGAAGAAAGATGTGATGGGATTGATGATGCATACTTTTGTGTCAAGACTCAAAACAATGTGCTGTAAATGTGATACTTAACCCTGAACTGCATGTATTGGAGATTGTTTAAAAAAAACTTTGAAACAATAAATTAACAGTTTTTTTTAAATGTCCTTCTCAGGCACATGACTATTGGTGCTCTTTAGCTTGCTGTAGCCATAGGCAGCTCAACCCTGTGGATTAGCCCCAAAACCAGTCTCCCATTGTAGAGTACCTGTGTCTATTTGCCAATTCAGGGACCCCAGCCCCACTAAAGAGCTTCTGTTCTCATCAGGTGGCCCAAGCAACTAAAATCTCCTTCAGTAAAGTCTGGGAAGATCTGGAATACATTTGTCCTTTTAGGATCTTTTGAGCCAAATGAGGCCTATAGCAGATTTCTCTCCTGTCCATTTGCCAAACACCAATTCTTACTCTTACTGTAATAATGCTTATTCTTATTTACATTAATGTTATAAAATAAATTATAGCTTTCTTTTCCATATGTTTTGCTTAGGCATGTCTTCTTGGGTCTCCTAAGTATAGGCTTTGGGACCCTGTGAAGTCCAAAAGTCAATGCAGGAGCCTAGTGAGCTGGAGCACATCCAGCACTGTGGATGATGATAACCTGCCATGGGGAGAGCTCTGATATGCAGAAGGGATCCTCCTGCTAAAAAAAAGCAAGAGCCAGATACCATCCTCTAAATGGAAGATGTTATTTTCTGATTTTTTTTTAAACTTCGGTTTCAGTCTGTGAACTTTCTTGGCTTTGTTGCATGTTCTGCTATAGTATTTTCAGGAAAGCTACTGATTGTCCTTGACATAATTTTTCATGATGTTTGAAGTTATTTCCCTTAGGGACTGACATTCTCTCCCTGTAAAACTACTACATGGGCACCTTCTCTGTGAATCACTCCCCAGGGCTCCGCAGTGGGAGAGCTGTATCTCGATGATGGCCACTCCTTCAGGTACCTCCACCAGAGGCAGTTCCTGCACAGGAAGCTTTCATTCTGCTCCAGTGTTTTGACCAACAGGTAACAGCAGCTAAAGAAGCCATGTATGTTCCTAAATTATACTGTCATTTGGCATCCTGACATAAGTGCACAGCTGATGTTTTCAGTTTCTACTTAAAGAAGTGAAGGCCATCTGAGGAGTACTTTTCAGTCACGCTATCATGAGTGTTTCTTTCTTGGTGTCTCCATCTTCATTTCCCCCCTCTAAGACTCAACTTAAGCGCCCATTAATTCCATTCAATCTTCCATTCACCATTTGTCTGATTTCTTACCATGTGTTTACAATCCTGGTCACATTGGTGATTTTGTATTCTTTAGTGATTTTACTCCAAATGGCTTATTGAAGGGAAGTTGGCCTGGCTACCCGTTACCTAGACCAAGACACAAAAGTCATCTTTTTTCACTTCTTCATCCTAGTTAATATGACTGTGTGAATCAGAACAGATTCGAGGGGAGCTTAAGGGTGGAAATGTTGACCAGTTCAACTGTCAGCTCTCTCCTTCTCCTAATACCACTTGTATCCATTCCAGTTGTGCTGACAAGAGTGGACATTTTCCCAGCAAGTGTGTGGTGGAGCAGATCTTGGTCTTAGGCCTCAGGAAGGAGCCATCTTCTGTGGCCACCCACTCATCTGGTAAGGAAACAGTCCTCATCTCCCACGTGAATGAGACCATCTTCCTCTTCTTCCTGTACACTGTTAATATTCTCCCAAGGAAAATGACTTAGGGCTTAAAATAATATGATAGGTATCCCTGGATGTTTTTATACAATGGATATCAGAGCCTGGAGAGTCCTACCCATGTTTAGGATGCAAAGGGTAGGAATTATATCTTTCCAAGTGAATTTTGTAGAGAATTTTTTGTTCCTTACAATTCTTTTCAACCAGTGTTGTACTCAAACAATGAAGTTTTACATATCTTAAAAAATTTGTGTGGCACATGCCTGTAATCCCAGCTCTCAGGAAGCTGAGGTAGAAAGATCACCACAAATTCAAGGTCAGCCTGGGCTCCACAGTGAGTTCAAGGCCAGCCTGAATTACAGAGTGAGACCCTGTCTGAAAAAACTAATTCATTAGTTAATTTTAAAAATGAATAAAGTGAGGCCCAGAGATTTAGATCAGTGGCACTGCGCCTGCCTTGCAGGTGCAAAATCCTGATTTCGATCCTTGGTACTGAAAAAAAAATGAATAAAAGTGCATGAATTAAAATTCTATTAAAATGGATTCTCTTAAGTGAGGTATAAGGTCTTATGGTAGCCTCAGAAAACATATCAATTTGAGGGCCAGGGATTTAGCTCAGTGGTTTTGCTGCCTGCTGCGCAAGCGCAAGGACCCGAGTTTGATCCCTGGTACCAAAAAGAAAGAAAAGAAAACATATCAATTTGAATAAAAGATTTTTCTGTGCTGGGTGTTCCTCAGACTCTCATTGTCTTTCTGTACAGATGGGAAAGCTCAGCCAGTGGCTTTTGTGTATTGTGCTGGCACTTCCACCTTGAGCCTGGAGAAGCTTTCCCTGAACGTTGATACAGACTGGGAAGTCCGTATCCAATGAGAGAGGGGCCGGCCATGCGCACAGGACTGACCTACACCTTTCAACCCTCGGCCTTTTTTCAGGATTTGTGCTGCAGTCTAATGAGCTTCCTTGGTGGAAAGTGATCTCTCACTGGTCACTGGGGTACTAATAAACAGTGCATTGCACGTTTTAAGACTTGATGTTCCGATGTATGAGTGTTGCTCTGTGTGCAAACACCACCTGTCTCTCAGACCCTCAAAGCCTGAGACATGGATAGAATTTGAGTTTCCATTGCCTCCTGGGCCACAGCCCAGGCTGAGCTCCAGCCCCAGGAGCAGCTCTCCTCACAGGCAGCCCTTCAGGCTCCCCTGCAGTCAGCACTCTACGGCCCGCAGACTGCCTGAGGCTGTACATGCTGCCTGACATGGAGGGGGCAGACAGGCCACTGTGGGTACTGCTCCCTGCTGCAGTGGGAAGTGATTCTCCGCTAGAGACTGACTCACTGGGAGCACAGGGTGGTCTTCTTTTCATGCTTCTCAGACTCAAAAGTTCCAAATTAACCTTCTTACAATTCATATTTTTTATTAAATGCTGTCTAGTAACCAAAGAGTATTTATAACATGAGCAAACTGTGATTAATACCAATGAAATAAATATCCGTGGCTCCACCACTGAAACTTCAGAAACAGCCCCGGGCTAGAACTAGGGTAAGGCAGGTGAGACACTTACCTCGGGCACAATCAGTAATGAAAATAATACTTTACTGCACTACTTTTTTAAAATCAAAATTAACACAAAAAAATACTCATGCTGCCCCAGGGATTTAGCTCAGTGCCACTGCGCCTGCCTTGAAAACACAAGGTCCTGAGTTCGATCCCTAGTACTGGAAAAAAAAAAAAACTCATGCTGGACAAAGTATCAACATTTTAAATAACAACAGGTTCAGTGGGACTGCGTTTTCCTTCGGCCTCAGGCTCCAGTTTGCCTGGCGCAGGATGGGACAGGGCAGTGGACCAGCAGCTTCCCAAGGCCCTTTCTGGAGACCTCCCCTACCACTGCACACAGTGCTCAGTGCTGTCTTCTCCGGCCACCCGTCCTAGGATACTTAGAGTCACTGATAGGGAAACGTTTTAGATGACTTAGTAGGTTGAATATTAAGGTAGTTGTAGAAGCAAAATAAGTAATGTGTTCCTTTAAGATTGCTTTTCCAGGGCTGGGGATTTAGCTCAGTGGTTTCACCACCTGATGTGTAAGTGCAAGGACCCGAGTTCAAACTCTGGTACCAAAAAAAAAAAAAAAAAGATCTTACACCTAACTCATCTCAACAGAGGAGTCTTAGCCATCCATTCACTTCTTCACTTCGGTTCTACAGTCAACTAGCTGAGTGATCCTGGCCAAGCCACTTAACCTCCTGTGGGCTTGGTTTCCTCATTTGTTAAAGATAATCGATCATCCCTAGCATTCTGAGTTTTCCATGATCTAACTATAAAGATACAGTAGATATCTCATTTCCTTGGTTGCAATAAGGAATTAATCAAACCTACAGTGTGGTTCTACAGACTGAAAATACTCTACATGGATAAAAAAGAAAACAGCACCTTTACAACAGAGAAACCCAGGGGCCACTACCTTGGCCAAATGATCAAAATGCACACAGCCTGTAATAAAACAATTATAGACCCCCAAATAGGACTTGAGAAGGATACATTGCATCTGTGACATTCCTCTCCAAATCCAATCATGTGAAAAACACCAGATAAACCCAAATCCAGGGACATTTTATTTTTATTTTTATTTTTGTTTGCAGTACTGGGAATTGAACTCAGGACCTTGTGCTTCCCAGTTAGGCATGGTGCCACTGAGCTACATCCCTGGCCCTGACATCTTATAAAATACCTGAGAAGTGCTATTCAGACGTGTCAGAGTCAGGGCCAGGAATGTAGCTCAGTGGGGCCACACCTGTCTGGCAAGTGCAAGGTCCTGAGTTTGATTTCCAGTAGCAAAAAAATAAATAAAAAGAAAAATAAAAAAGAAGTGTCAGGATCATAAGAGACCAAGTCTGTGGAATCATCAGACTGGAGGACACTAAGGATTTCTATCTGTACGACTCTTATTGGAGTCTAAAATTACTTTTTAAGTTTTTTAGAGCACTCAGTGTGGAGTAGCTAGCTCTCAGTGGGCACTTAATGATAGGTATTGACAGTAAGCAAATAGATTGCTTCTGATAGTGTTTGTCAAAGTAATATTTTGGAAGGCAGAAGAATCAGGGATAAGGAGCCATTAGCTAGCACTGTTGGCTGAAATATGTTATTAAAACTAGTTCTTTACCTTTGAAGAGGTTTCTGGGAGCTTCTGTGCTCATGATCTGCCCTTTGATGGCAGCTCAGGTTGGACTGCTCCATGATAGCATCAGTTTCCCCAGCTGTGAGGCTAGACAAACCTTGACTTGGACCTGCAGGACTGAGAAGGCATTTGAAGGCATGACTGTAACATCTCACCCCTCTGTGCTAGATATCCCCACCCTGCCCGGACCCTGTGTTGCACACACGGGTCTTAGTTACTAAGAGGTAGAGCTGCCATAGACAGCTGGGAAAGGAAACTCTGCAGGTGTGTGGCCCAGAGATAGCTTCTCCCCGACAAGCAGATCAGCCCAAGAAATTTGATTGCATTGGCAAAGCTCTAGGTATAAGAAATTTCCTAGCCAGGCATGATGAGCACACCTGTAATCCCAGCACTCAGGAGGCTGAGGCAGGAGGGTCACTGTGAGTTCTAGGGTAGTCTGGGCCACATAGTGAGTTCAGGGCCACATAGCAAGATCTTTTCTCCAAAAAAAAAAGTATAAGAAATTTCTTTTCACATAGGGAAATTTCATTCAACAGATGTATAACACAAATTTATTAAGGGCCTTCTGTGTGCTTAGCCCTGTGAGCAGGAGGGGAACCTAGTCCCATCTTTACAGTCTTTTGGACAAACTGAAAGTTAAATAAGCTGAAACAATAAAATAGGGTCAGCCAGGAGTGCTGGTGCATGCCTCTAATCCCAGCACTCTGGGGCTGACACAAGAGGATTTACAAGTTTGAGCCCAGCCTGGGCAGCTTAGTGAGACCCTGTCTTAAAAAAGAAAGGGGAGGCTGGGGATGTAGCTCAGTGTGAAGGTCCCGGGCTCACTCTTCTGTACATGCATATATCCAACATACATACAAGTCAGTCCTTGAATTTCAGGGTGGTACAGAGCACTGTGCTAGGAACCAACGTTATGATGGGGGAAGGAAAGCCCACCTTTGCTCTCTGGGCCTTTGGCAGGATTCAGGGTAGGCAGCAATCTTTCCAGAGATGCTCTTGTCCGTGAGGAAGCAAGCCTTGGGGGAGGGACATGTTCAGGAAGTGCTCGAAGAGCAAATGTGGATTGTATCCAGAGTGTTCCAAAGTCCTGAGTGTGAGAGGCTTGGTCCTGAGGTGACACTGCTGGTAGGTGCTGGCGCTCTTCAGCAGCTGGGCCCAGCGGGAGGTCCTCAGGTCCCTGATCCTCAAGTCCCTTGGTCCCTCCTCTTCCTCGTTTGCTTTCCGGCGAGGTGAGCAGTTTTATATATATATGTGCTATATATAGTGCTGCCTGATGGGACCAGGCAATCCTGCACTGGAATCTCCACACTGTGAGCCAAAGTAAACTTTTAAGTTAATTATCTCGGGTATTTCATCACAGTGACGGAAAGCTGACTAACACAGTGAGTAGATGTATCATTCAACCACACCTAACCCCAAAGCAATATTAATTTCTGGTCTTCTCTAAAAACACCATTTACTGAGTGCTTAAGACAATCCTGACACTATTTTAAATGCATGCCATTAATTAATTAACTTGTTTAATCCTCCTACCAATTCAGTAACAGGATGACTATCATTGTGTTCATTTTACAGGTGAGAAAACTGACACACAGTAAGAAAGGAAAAGCACCTCAGCTAAAGCTACCCAGGCACAGCCAGTAAGTGGCTGGCCCCGACTCTGAACCAGGACAGTGAGTCTCTAGACAATGCTGTCTTCTATTTTCCTCTCCAAAAGTAGTAAAGATCCTTGACATTTTTATGGAGGAACAGCATAAGCTGATGCTTCCTACAATTCCAGGCCTAGATTCTTCAAATCTGCAGCCCAGAGATTATGAGCCTACTCAGTGTTCCCTATTCAGCGGTCACTTCCCCCTTTTCCAACAGTCTCGGATCTTGGATCAGAGAGAGATGGTCACGTGGCAAGAGCTATGGCTATGGACTGGGAGAGGCCTGTGCTCTGCCAGACTTAGGATGTAGCTATGTTCTCCCAACCCAGACAGCAGCTACCCAGGGCAGGAGACAAGAAAGAGGCCAGGCAGGCCATTCTCTTCCGGACACTTCGCCCTCACTAAGAATTCTGAGACCCCTGTCAGAGAGGACAGTCACTGTCCAGTTTCAGCTTCCGTCTGGGATGCCTAATGGGGATGCCTACAGCTTGGCAGTAGATATATGATCCACTCAGATGCACTTTTTGTGGCAGACCTGGTCCCAGCATTTAAATAAATGAGGTCAAGTGGGAGAGAGAAGACAGGGTCTCCTCAGCTGAGGACTCTCCTGAGTGGCATTTTCCACCCACACAGTTCCACTGAGCACAGACACTCTAGAAGAGACCCCAAGTCCAGTAAGGTTTTGGCATCTCAGAGCTTCGGATGGTAAAGGTCATGTTTTAAAATGCACAGAATAGGGCTAGGGGGCTCCCTGGGTTCAATCCCTACTACCTAAAAAAAAAAAAATACACAGAAAATTACCCTCAAATTCAACATCTCACAGTATAGCTAGCTTCTTGTTGTTTGTTTTTGCCTTGTTCTGTTGGGGATTTTTTGTTGTTTTTTGAGACAGGGTCTCACTGTGTAGCCCAGGCTGCCCTCAAACTCACACCGATCTTCCTGTCTCAACCTTCCCAGTGCTGTGATCACAGGTGCGCACCACCATCTGTGCCCAGCTCTAGTTAGCTTTTAAAATATTGTTTTCATTAATTTAGTGCCCCAGTGAATGTCTCTTTGTGGCTTCTACTGTCCACTTTACTCAGCTCTTCTCCTCTCACTTCCTGGCCACACGGGGACTCACTGGCAGTGCAGGAATCTCTCTGGCCAGGCCCTCCTCTCCCTCCACATGGTCCTGCCACGCACTGGCCTCTCTCCAGCACTCACAATCTTTCTTCACATCTATTTTTAGTTTTCCTGGCTCAAGCGTCTTGGGCCAATGAAGCACAAGCCTCCTCTCCTGCCTCTCCCCGGCGTGAGTGCAGCTGGTAGGAGCCCCCAGGTACAGAGTGCTCAGAAGTCCTGTTGTGTTCTCTCTTCCGGGGAACTTTCGGCTCCAAGACTGAAGCTTGGTTTTTAAGCTGGCCATGAAGCCAGGGGACCTGCTGGCAGGCTTTCGGTTTGGAATTGGAGGTGGACATTTTTCTCTCAGATGACAGACTCACTCCAACTTCCCCTCTGCACTGGCTTCCCTCTCTTGAGGGTAGCTGTATCTTGTTTTCTTTAAAACCTCTTGCTTTGAAAAGCTGCCTGCCATGCCGACTGTGATTAGTGCGTCTGTGGCCCCTCGGACAGGGGCTGAGCCCAGGTCTCCAGGGCCAGTCCCTCACCCAGCCCAGGGAAAGGCCACCGAAGCAGGGGGTGGACACCCAGGCAGCATCTATTCAGCCATCATCAGCCGCAACTTTCCTATCATTGGAGTGAAAGAAAAGACATTTGAGCAGCTTCACAAGGAATGTCTAGAAAAGAAAGTTCTTTATCTGGACCCTGAGTTCCCACCGGATGAGACCTCTCTTTTTTACAGCCAGAAGTTCCCCATCCAGTTCATCTGGAAGCGCCCTCTGGTGAGTAGCTTCCTAGCTTCCTGGCTTCCTGGCTGCTGCGGCATTTGCTCAGACATTCCTCCGTCTGCTCAGCAGGACAGAGTCATGCTCCAGGGGAAGAGGGGAGGAGAGGGGCAAGGTCTACGTGTTCCACCAAACTAAAAGGAGAGGCAGGGTGGATTGGGCTGGGGGAGGGGAGGTTGCTTTGTTTTGTTCTGTTTGTGGTACTGAGGATTGAACCCAGGGCCTTTGCACTGAGCTACATCCACAGCCATTTTTATTTTGAGACAGGGTCTCACTAAGTTGCCCAGGCTGGGCTCGAATTTGGGATCCTCCTGCCTCAGCCTCCCATAGTGCTGGTGCTAGGATTATAGGGGTGGGTCATTGTGCCAGGTTAAAACTTGCTTTTTCAAAAAAAATTTTACTTTTTCATGAAAGTCGATTGTAACTCATTTTAATTCTTCCTATAAAAATAAATACTCTTTTTCCCCAGAACATATTCCAGCCAGACCAGAGTATCTTCTCTGTGTAAACAGCTTGCATCTTTTTTTTTAATTTTCTGTACCACGGATAGAACCCAGGACCTCGGCTTGCCAGGCAGGCGCTGTGCCACTGAGCTACCTCCCCAGCCCTAAACAGCTTGCATCTTTGTAAGATTCCTTCTGCTTCACAGAGAACCCTAGAAAAAGGAAAGGCACAGGCAGAGACTACTTTCTTCGGCCTGAGAGGATAGGGTGCCAAGAACCCCAGCAGTTGATGTGGTCTGTGTCTCTGCCCTCACAGATGAGGGGGCCAGGGCAGGCGCAGGGTGGACTCTGTCCCAGGAGCGCGTGACCAGCCCGGTAACATCTCTGCTCCCTGGGGAAGCTCTTCAGCTGCAGGTGTCATTTACAGTGACCTACCAGCAGGAAAGCTATGTTCCCTGGCTCTTTTCGAGAGCATTCCGCTAATATGACTCTTGTTCTTTTTTAATTTTTTGGTCTATATTTTTTTCCAAGAAAATAAAACTGCCTACAATTCATTATGTAAAATAAGATCAAACATCTAATTACAGCTAGGCCCACGGGTCGGCTGGCAGGGAAAGTCCAGGGTTTTGCAATCAAGTCTAGCGTGGGCTCTGCAGTGCAGGCAGGGTAACCAGAGACGGCCTGGGGCTGGCAGACCTGCGCTCTGGAGTGTAGGTGACCTGGTGAGGAGGGGAGGCTGGGCTTGGAGTCCAAGAGGGTGCAGGCCCCTCCAGGGGGAGGCAGGAACCCCAGGGCAACGCAGCCAGCCAATGCTCCCAGCTCCGCGGCGGGACCTCCAGGGGTCTGGACGGCCAGGGTCTGTGCTTAGGCTGGACGGGGGCGGCCCCAGCCTGCTGGGCGTCCTGGGAGGGGCCGCGGACCGAGCGGCCGAAAGGGGGCACAGGCGGCCTCCGGCTCCCCCAGCCACCTGCCGGGGTAGGCGCCCCTGGGAGCATGCGGCGGGATGGCGGTGTCCGGACATGGCCAGGGACGGTTGGCTTCGGGCGCTCAGGATTTCCGTTCTTGCGCCAGGCTCTCATCCTGGGGACACGAGGACATCACCGGGAACGGGGCTCCCCATGCTCTCTGGAGATCAGGGCAAGCTGCAGCCTCTGTCCTACCTTCTCACCACTGCTCAGAGTCCCTTAGCTCCAGTTGGAGGGCCCAGCACTGCCTCTGCCTTCCTACCAGGCCGTGGCTGCTATCCCACCTCTTAAGGGCCAGTCTTTATTTCCTGCAGTCCTGGGGTCCTTTTAATTTTAAGACAGGGTCTTGCTTAGTTATTCAGGCTGGCTCTGACTTGAGGTCCTTCTGCCTCAGCCTCTTGAGTAACAGGGATTACAGGCGTGGGCCACTGTGCCCAGCTGACTCTTCTTAATTCAAGAAATATCTTGGTCAAGAAATAACACACACACACACTAATACCAGACACAGGTATTAAGCATCAAGTAACTGGGAGGATAGCAGGAAGATAAAAATTTTTTGTCTCTGGGAGCTGGGAGTCCTGATGGGAAAACAATCATTTAGTTAGAGTGGCTGTCTTGTTGACTGTCAGGCATCAGCATCCACGCTGACATGGGATCAGATGGCAAGGACAATTTCCCTAACCCAGAGGGAGTGGTTCAGGCTGAAGCCCAGGCATTCACTAGCCGTGCTTCTCTTACTACCTAGTCCAGGGTCCCCAGCAGCCCTGTGTGCCATGGGGCACCTTTGCTGCCCGTGATGATGCTCAGGGCCTCCAGTTTAGAAAAGAACACTGCAGACTGTTGAGTGGAGTGGTTCTCCATTGCCATCAGGAGGATCCAGAATTCAAGGTCAGCCTAGGTAATATGGTGAGACTCTGTCTCCAAAACCAAATATTTTTTCAAAGAACACAGAAAAGATGCTGCAAGGAACTTTATTCTCAGCCCAGTGTCTGCCCTGCTGCCAGAGTGCTAGGGCACATCCCCTCCCTACAGACACACCTCACTGACACCCCGCAGCCTTCATAGTGAGACCAAACTCCTCAGCCACAACTCAGGCCTCCCTCAGGACACCTGAGGAAAGCAACTTTTTGGTAAAGAGCAGAGATTTGTGCTGCATCTGGATTCAGGGAGGCAGGACTGAGCACCAGCCCCAGAACTCGGCATGGGAAGCACCTGTGTGGAACGAGAGAAGCCAGAAAGATGGAACTGCTGGGAAGTACGAAGTTTCTCGGTGCAGGACCCGTGCAGGCGCTACAAGGTGGAGGTGCAAAACCCAGTCGGTCCATCCCCAGAGAAGCCTGGAGCTCTCTAACACATGGGGAGCATTCTAAGAAAAGCTGATGCAGCTTTACTGTTTCATCCAATCTTCAAATTCGGCGGGGATGGGGAGTGTTGAGTTAGGATCTTGCTATGTACTCTAGTCTGGCCTTGAACTCATTATGTAGCCCAGGCTCTCCTTAGACATGCAGCAACCTTCCTGCCTCAGCTTCCCAAGTGCTGGGATCGTAGCTGTATGCCACCACGCCCTGTCCCAACCTTCAAATTTAAATAATCATTGGAAGGTCCATCAGGGTATTGTACACCCCACGAAAATGAGAATCTGCTATAGAAACTGCTGTGAAACATCCCCGAGAGGGTTGAGGGTGTAGTTCAGTGGCAGAGCGCTGACTGCCATGTTCTGGCCTGGGTTCAAGCCCCAGTAAACAAACAAACACCCCTTACAGATGACAGAACAAACTGTTTAGGAAGTCCTGCTCTCAGCCATTCCAGGTAGTGGCTTTCTTTCCCCATGGCAGTGAGAGCTTTGAAGGGAAAAAGATGTGCCTCTTCTTTGAATATCCTAAAACTCCCAACTTTTACAGTCTTAAAAGTTCATCTTTATTTCTAGCTAGAACTCTTCTGGCTGCAACTGTAGCACATTACCTCTGGCTCTGACCCAGGTGACGGTGAAATACAGTCAGCCGCTTTCCTCCACACAGTGATCCTTCCTGTTCTTGTATTACGGCATTCTTCCTTTAGTTGTGTCACATCAAATAAGTTCCTCTAACTTCAACCCAAAGACGACTCCAGAACTCCTCCACCTTTATCCCTGAGCTATGGTTTTTGCAGCACTGGGGATCTTGGTGCTGTGCTTCATACACAGTCAATCTGAATTATCTGTAGGTCCCATATTTGCAATTCATCTATTCAGTAAAATATATTCGTAACCCTAAAACCAGGTTTATGATAACTTGTGGAACTAGGAAAAATTCAAATCACCCTTCAAACCGGTTCCCAGCTGAGGTGAGTGCTTGGGCATCATGTCAGCCAGCACCCTCAGAGCGGATGTGCTGTGCCGTGGGGCAGGGTCAGGGTCAGGGTTATGGTTATGGTTAGGGAGGGTTAGAGTTAGGGTTATGGTTAGTTAGAGTAAAGCTTAGGGTTAGGGCGGTGTCAGGTAGGAGCACTGAACATGAGGCATCTTCTCTGCAGAGTTAACCAGCCTAGACCATTCAGATCTAAAAAGCAAAAATTCTGAGTTGGCACAAAATTGTTATTTTCTTCCCATGTGAGATGAAAGCAGTGAGCTGAGCTACCTCAGAGCCTCATTAGAGAAGGAAGCCCCCTGATCTTGGGCCTGGAACCCAGGCCTCGCTTAGCTTCTTCTCCCAGTGAAATCACCAGGCTTCTCAATGAAGCTGGCTTGGTGAGAGGTCTGTTTGGGATCTCTTTCTGTCAGACAGTGAAACAGAAGTTGGCTCACTGTGCTGGCCACAAAGAGGAAGAACTGGGCTCTTGCACAGTGGTGAGGACAGCTGGATGTACAGCAGCGTGGCCTGATCTCAATCCTGGCTCTGCCACTCGCCAGTCACATAACTATTCTAAGTGCAGCGTTTCTCTCTGTTGTGATGGAGAAATGGATCTTCTCAACATCCAGCTGCTCTGAGGTGCCATCCTTAACCCCAGATTCTCCAGGGAAGGCAGTAATTACCACCAGCACAGGCACCCCCATCCCTGGCAGATGACCTGATGCAGACCCAAGCTCGACCCTTTAACCTCACGACCTCAGGCAAATCATCCTTAGGTCTCCATTTCTCCATATGTGGGAAGCAAATCACAATCCCTAACTTTCATCAGTTGGTGTGAGGATTAAATGAGATCCTTTAAATAACATGCTTAGTACAGGGGATCAATGAGTGTATGATGGTAGATATTGAAAGGCAAAGTGAAGCTGGGGTTATAGAGCTCAGTGGTAGAGCATTTGGCTACTGTGCATGGGGCCCTAGGTTCACTCCCCAGCACCACCCAAAACAAACAAAAGTTAAAGAAAGAAAAGAAAAAGGCTAAATGAAACATCCAGCTGAGAGCCAACTTCTCTCTACTCAGTGGAGAATTCGGATAAAGCCATCCTGGGGTGGGCGTGGGGAGCTGAGAGTTGCAAAGGCTTTGGTGAAAGTGATAATTCGGTAAATAACTCCTAGGGCCACCTTCTTAATTTGCACTGGACAGCAGCTCCTCCTGAGGGTCATGGTGGGGACAGGGCTCTGAATGCCCTGATGAACACGGGGAAATGACTCGAGGTATAATGCAGAAGATGGGGAGGGAAGACAGAAATGGCCAAGAAGTACATGAGAAACGTCTCCCTTGTTAGGACCAGGCACAGCATCGCTTGTTTGTGCACACGTTCCCTAACCATTCATCAGTCCGCTGCCTATCAAACACCTGTTAATGTCTTTTGCTCTTTTTTTTTTGGTACCAGGGATCAAACTCGGGTCCTAGCGCCTGCAGAGCAGGCGGTGGAGCCACTGAGCTAAATTCCCGCCCCTTTTGCTCTTTTTTTAATTGTCTTCTTTCACACACTGAACCTAGGTTTTTCCTAATATTCTGCTTAGGTTTTTGTTCCTCTGCTCATTAGTGAGAATTAATGAGCTGATTATGATTTCCCTTTCTTTACTGTACAATTTTGTTATCAAGGTTCTACTAGCCTCACAAAATGAGTGGGAAATGGTCTTTCTTCCATTCTCTAAAAGACGTTGTTTGAATAGAAGCTAAAGATTTCTTTATTTGGTAGAATTTTGCCAGTAATTTTTTTACAGATTTTATAAATCTACCGATATAATCTCCAATGATAGGATCATGTGAAATTGTTTTTCTTCTTGAATCAGTGGTAATTTCTTTCAATTTCCTTTTTTCCCTTTTTTCATTAGTACATGTTTGCAGTGCACACCGTTTGCATTCTGTGTGTGGTGTGGAGTTCGTACAAGTGTATGACACTCACTCCTTTTTTCATCCCCTTTCCCTCCGTCCACCCTCCCTTTACATCTTGATCTCTTTCCTCTTGAGAAAGATCTCTCTGCTTCCTATTATTGTTTATTTTACTCTTTATTTATATTTTGGGTTTCTCATATAAGAGAAACCATGCAATATTTAACCTTCTGTGTCCGATTTATTTTACTTATCATTATGATCTCAAGGTACATCCATTTTCCTACAAATGACTCAAGGTTATCCTTCTTTATGGCAGACTAGTACCCCATTGTTTGTAAATACCACATATTCTTTATCTATTCATCTGTTCATGAACATATATGCTGCTTCCAAGATTTAGCTATTGTGAGTTGTGCTACTATAAACATGGGTGTTTATGTATCACCACAATATGATGTCTTTAACTCTTGCAGTAAGATACCTAAAAGGGGAATATGGAATCTCTTTTTTTTTTTTCAGTACCAGGGATCGAACTCAGGTCTTTATGCTTGCATAGCAGGTGGCGAAACCACTGAGCTAAATCCCCAGCCCGAATCTCTAGTTTTAGTTTTTTGAGGAATCTCCATACTGATCTGCATAGCGGTTGTACTAGTTTACACTCCCAACAACAATGGACAAGGGTTTCTTTTTCCACACAGCCTCACCAGGACTCGGAGGCAGAGGCAGGAGGATCACCTCAAGTTTGAGGCCAGCCTAGGCTACATAGTGAGATCAAGACCAGCTTAAAATACATAGTGAGACCTTGTCTCAAAAAAAAAAAAAAGAAAGAAATTTGCTCTCATATTTGAAAAAGTTTTCCCCTGTGGTCCTCAGTCGGTCTCAATGCTGTCTTCTGGCTTTCTTTGCAGTCACTGCAAAGTCTATCTTTTTCTCTGCTTTTAAAAGATCTT
>NW_004624804.1:9487648-9517207 GCF_000247695.1 Heterocephalus glaber
CCCCAGCCCAAGGTTTTTTTGGTTTTTTTGTGTGTGTGCCGGGGATCAAACTCGGGGCCTTGTGCTTGCAAGACAGGCAGGCGGTGGAACCATCTTGCATTGTTTTTCTGGCTTGGGTATGAAGGTCCTGCTGACTTCATAGACTCAGTTAAGTGATCCCTTTGCTTCTGTCTCATGGGAGATGCTGTGGAGAGCTGATAGCATTTCTTCCTTGAATATTTGGTAGAATTTACAGTGAGGGCCGGGGATTTAGCTCAGTGGTTTTGCCGCCTGCTGCACAAGCGCAAGGACCTGAGTTCAATCCCTGGTACCAAAAAAGAAGAATTTACAGTGAAACGTCTGGATCTGCTGCTCTCCTTTTGAATGGATTGTTAACTATTGCCTCTTTAAAAGAGGTATTCCCTATTCAGGTATCTATCTTTCTTTGTGTAAGATTTTGACTTTTTTTTTCTTGGTACCGGGGATCAAACTCAGGACCTTGCACTTTCGAGGCAGGCGCTGAAACCACTGAGCTAAATCCCCGGCCCTCTTTGTGTAAGATTTTGTAGTTTGTATCTTTCAGAGAATTTGTCCATACTGTCTAAGTTATCACATTTATGAGTAGGGGTCTAATTATAGTGTTTCTTTATCATCCTTGTAAGGACCATGGGATCAGCAGTGATAACCTGTCCACTTTTTAATATTAGCAATTCGTGTTTTCTTTCTTTTTTTTCCTCATTTAGCATAGCTACAGGCTTATAAACTTTATAGAGCCTTCCAAAGAATCATTATGGTTTTTTATTGACTTTCTATTCTTTTGGGTTTTTATTTCATTGATTTCTGCTCTAATTTTTAAATTTCTTCTGTTTCCTTTAGGCTTAAATTTCTTTTCAACTGTCCAAAGGTAGAATATTCCCTGATTTCGGATCTTCTTTTCTGATATATTTAGCCTATCAATTTCCATCTAAGTATTGCTTTTGCTTCATCCTACAAATTTTGATGCTATATTTTTATTTGCATTTCACTCAAAATATTTTCAACTTCTTTTGAAATTTCTTCTTTGACCCATGTGTATTTAGAAACATGTTGTTTAATTTCCTAATAATTTCAGCTGCCTTTTTGATCATTGATTTTTAGTTTCATTCTATGTTCTAAAAAGATGCTTTGTATAATTTCTACTCTTTTACACTTGTTAAAGAATGTTTTGTGGCACAGAATGTGATCTATCCCAGTGATCATTACGTATGAATTTGAGAAGACTGTTGATTCTTCTGTTTTAGGATAGAGTATTCCATAATGTCAATTGGATCGAGTTGATCATAGCCTTGTTCAGGCTAATTATACCTTCACTGATTTTCTGCCTTCTTCTTTTTTTTTTTTTTGCCCGGTACCAGGGATCGAACTGCGGACCTTGGGCTTGCAAGGCAGGCACTGGAACCACTGAGCTAAATCCCTGGTCCCTCTGCCTTCTTGATCTACAGGAAAAGGGGTGTAGCTCTCCCGCTACAATACTGGATTAGTTTCTTCTTCCTTTCAGTTCTATCACTCCATGGGTGTGTGAGTGTGTGTGTGTGTGTGTGTGTGTGTGTGTGTGCGCGCGCGCTATTGCAAATTGAACCTAGGGGTCAAAGAATGCTAGGCAAGCACTCTACCACTGAGCCAAATCCCCAGCCCTTTTTATTTTATTTTCAGACAGGGTCTCACTAAGTTTCCCAGGCTGGCCTCAAACATGATCCCCTTGCTTAGCCCTCCTAGTTAGCTGCTGTTATAGGTGTGTCCCACTGTACAGTTTACCTAATATATTTTGACACTGTGTTAGTGCACATGCATTTAGGATTATATGTCTTCTTGAGAACTGACCTTTTTCTATCACTTCTCGGCCTTTTGGCTAAGATCAAGTGAGAATTGATCTTTTTCTTATATCAATCTCTCTCTTTTTTTCCCCTTTTTAAGTTTTTTTTTTCCAGCGCTGAAGATTGAACCCAAGATGCTCCACCACTGAGCTACATCCTTATCCCTTTTAAATATTTTATTTTGAGAAAGGGTCTTGCTAATCTTCCCAGGCAGAACTTGAACTTGGATCCTCCTGCCTCAGTGCTGGGATTGCAGGCATGTGCCACCACACCCAGTTTATTGTTATTTTTAACAAAATTACCTTTTAGATTAAAAATAACAAATAAAAGATTTTATTTTACTTTCATTCATTCTTTCCTCAATGTTCCTTCCTTATGAGGGCCCAAGTTTCTTACTTGTATCATTTTTCTCCCTAATGAACTTCTTTTTAACACTTCTTGTAAGGCACATCCACTGGCAATGAATTCCCTAACTTTTGTTTGTTTCAATAAGCTGCAGAATGACAATATTAATAATATCACTGCCGTCGCATCTCGGCCTTTTGGCTAAGATCAAGTGTAACAATATCACTGCCAAAATAATTCCTAAAAATAGTTTAAATTTTTATATACCCTTTTCTTTTTCTCTCATGTAAGATAGTTCTTAAAACGTATGCATTACCTGAACATCACAGGCAATATACTACGTATGATACATTCTCCCTTTTTTTTTTTTTTTTTGGTACTGGGGATCGAACTAAGGACCTTGGGATTGCAAGGCAGGCGGCAGAACCACTGAGCTAAATCCACAGCCCCCCACATTCTCCCTTTTGACCATCATTTAGTTTTAATTCTGCAAGTAGCTACACTGTACTGTATTAGACACCCCGATCCTGGATTGGTGTCCTTCAGTCCTTCGGGGTGTCTGGAGCTCATTAGTTAGCAGATTCCTCAGGAGGAGCTCATGGAAACGTTTCCTGAATTCTTTCATTATTGGAATCAGGTTGCCCACACCCTTTACACTTGAAGGGAAGTTCTGGTGCTTATAAATCTTTGGTTCTTTGATTTCTTTCTTTGAATATCTTAAATATATTTTTTCAATCTCTTCTGGCATAAAGCATTGTGAATCAAATTCAATGGCTAAGTACAATGTTGACCTTATGGGGAAATTTGATTCAGTTCTCATCCAGTTCAGTTTGCAACCAGAATTGTGGAAAGAATTGAGTTTGTGAAGCAAGATACCACTGTAAAAAGATTTTAAAAGGCTGAGGGTGTATTTCAGTGGTAGAGCACTTGCCTGGCATGTGGAAGGCCCTGGGTTCCAGCTCCAGCACTGCAAAAATAAATAAATACAATAAGAAATTGATCTATCCTTCCACTGCATTCAGAGTTTTGATGGAGTAAGAGGAACGTTGTGGAGTGGTATAAGCAAGACTTTCCCTCTAGGAGGATGGAGACATTTCTGAGCTCAGGAGCTTCACACACTTTCGGGTACTGGGTTGTCATGGCGGGGGTACCATCTCACTGGAGTAGCATACCAAGGCTTGCTTTCTTTCTTTTGGGAGGGGGAAGGTACTGGGGATTGAACCCAGGGCTTTCACACTGAGTTGCGCTCCTAGTCCTTTTTCATTTTTTACTTTGAGACAGGTAGGCTCTCATTAAATTGTCCAGGGTAGGCTGGAACTTGGGATCCTCCTGCCTCAGCCTCCCAGAGTGCTGGGTTTTGTTTTGTTTTGTTTTTTTGGTACCAGGGATCGAACTCGGGTCCTTGCACTTGTGCAGCAGACGGCGAAACCACTGAGCTAAGTCCCCGGCCCTAGAGTGCTGGGTTTATAGGCATGTGCCACCATGCCCAAGGGCAAGGCTTCTTGAAACTGTGAAGAACAATGTTAAAGCTAAAACACTGAGTCTATACTTATTATGAATTTTTTAAAATCATAACATATTTGGAAACCAAGAGCACCCTTTGTTGGCCTGTGGACCTGGACTTGAAAGTGCTCTGGTGCATGGCCTTGAACAAAGGGAAACGAGTGAGGCTCATAACAAGTACTCGAGTCCCTTGTGGACCCTAAATGTCTGTGTCATCCCCTCTCCTCTCAGGGAGAAGGAGCTCCTTTTTCCTTCTAGTGCCCTTTGTTTTAGCATAGGAAAAGCAAAAGTCATGCTTCCTGCTGTCCCTCTGTCAAATCTTTGACAGGAGTGACATTGCCCTCTCAGGGCCTCCTTACTCAGGTAGTGTGACAGTGTGGGAAGCAACATGGTACAGTAAAAAGCAGGAGTGCTTCTGGCTTCCACAACTTACTGCTGTGTGCTTGGGTGTGTTTCTTTTTTTTTTTTTTTTTTTTTGGTACCGGGAATCGAACTTGGGTTCTTGTGCTTGCGCAGCAGGCGCCGAAACCACTGAGCTAAATCCCCAGCCCTTTGGGTGTGTTTCTTAACCTCTTTGAGCCTCAGTTTCCTTGGCCAAAACACAAGAACAATGGTATCCAAGTCACAGGGCTGTTTTTGGAGGCAGAAAGGAGTGAAGCATGCAGAGCTTAGGGTACATGGTGCAAACACCTTGCATAACAGAGCTCAACAAATAACAGCTGCTATCACTATTACCTGGTCACTGTTTTGTTTGTTTGTTCGTTTCACAGGAAATCTGTGAGAATCCCCGATTTATCATTGGTGGAGCCAATAGGACTGACATTTGCCAAGGAGACCTAGGTAACAAACTCCCCTCCCAGACCTGCCTGCTGATCAGGGTGATGAAGAGGGGAAGTCCCTTTCCAGGAGGTAAAGAGACAGAACTCTGGTTTTGTTTTTGATGCATTTCTGGAAGATTTGTATAGGTTCCCTTTAGGTTTGTTGCCCTGTGCGCTGGCTGGCAGCCACTTTGTTTCCTGGCCCAGTTTTCATCAGCACTTTGCCTCGCATTGCAAGAGGTGCACCACACACTGTATGCTCCCTCAGCAGGACTTTGTTTTCCATTGTGATCCTGGGTATTGAACCCAGGGCCTTGCCCCTGAACTACACCCCCAACCCTTTAAAAATGCTTTAGATTTTGAGGCACAGTCTTGCTAAGTTCCCCAAGCTGGGCTCAAATTTGTGGTCCTCCTCCCTCAACCTCCCACAGTGCTGGGATTCCTGGCCTTCACCACCATGCCCAGCTTTCAACATGACTTTTGCTGTTGTTTTTGTTTTTAGAGGAACACCAATGTGAGTCTTCATTGTGACAGGGCCTGCACGGCAGCACAAGGGTCTGCTCTCCTAGAATGATGCTCCTCAGCGTGTCTTTTATTTGTACTCCTATAAGAGTTCTGTGGCTGTGTGCCAAGCATGGCCCTTCCACATGAAGAATCTATATGCACACAAAAAATGCAGTACCAAAAGAGCCCTTGTAACTGGGATTCTTGCATAACTTGCCACAGAACAATTTCATATAAAAAAAAAAGTCTTTCAACAAAGATGACGTGGGCTGGGGATTTAGCTCAGTGGTTCCGGCACCTGCCTTGCAAGCGAGTTCGATCCCCGGTACCAAACAGCCAGTGTTTTGTTTTTTGTTTTTTGGGGTTTTTTGGTACCAGAAATCAAACTCGGGACCTTCAACTTGCGAGGCAGGCTGCGGAACCACTGAGCTAAATCCCCAGCCCTAGCCAGTGTTTTGTTTGCCCGGTGGTGTGGCTGTCCTACCCGACTTTCCCCTCTCTCAGTCCCTTGTCCTGAAAGTATTGTCTGTGTGACTGCAGACACACTCTATGGTGTGGTCAGAAGGTCTATAGACACAATGAAAACACAAGGCATAGGGCACCCAAAGCCAATGAAAAGAATGCAGCTTCTCTGGCTTCAGGAGGGCAGACTGATGAGCAGGTGCTGTCCAGGTTCCTGCCCCAGGGATGGCTGATGCAGATCCCTGGGCACACTAGCCCTCCCTGACTGCCCCTCAAGTCAACTCAAGGTGCCCAGGGATAGACTGGCTGCTCCAGAGGGAGGAACGGCCAGGGAGGGGAGCAGTGGGAGGCACTCAGCCACCCTACTCTACTCTCAGGGTGGCAGGGAACCCGTCCTCCTTAGAAGGCAGCTCCAGGGCTGTGGTGTACAAATGTGCCCTGGGGGCTCTCACACGCTCCCTCTCCTCCATACAGTCCAGGGAAGAAGAAAGCATCCTCATCCCATCCTATTGCCAGCAGTTTCTCAGGGTTCCACATATACTGGTCTCAGAGTGGCTGCTTAAACAGCCTTTCTTAGCTACAAATCCAGTGAGCAGATGGATGGGCTTTGCTGTGGTCAGAAGGGAATGCAAACTTGCACTGCAAGGCACAGGGCAGGTGGATTTCCTGAAGGTGTTAGGAAGAATAGCCCAGTTATGATCACCTACTGCTCTTTGTTAAGGCCCAAAATTGTGTTTCTTTTGCAAAAGGAGGAACTGCCTCTGGCCCTTAGGAAAATGTCCAGGCTGAGGAGAAAGAAACCCAGTGGATCCTGTTGTCAAGGATTCCTGTAAAATCTCCTTATTGGGCTAACACCTCTGTGAGGTCTGATCTGGAAGCAGGACGGGGCACCCAGAGAATCCCCATTCTTCAGCACAGCAGCAGCTGGCTGACTTGAGGTCTCCTCTTCCAAGATGGGCAGACCCCCAGAACCTGTGTTGTGTGTCTGACTGCAGGGGACTGCTGGTTTCTCGCAGCCATCGCCTGTCTGACCTTGAATGAGCGGCTACTTTTCCGAGTTATCCCGCATGACCAAAGTTTCACTGAAAACTATGCAGGGATCTTCCACTTCCAGGTGAGATATGGGCCTGTGGCTAAGAGTGCCACCCATAGACCACCCACCACACCTCTTGGCCTTGACTTCCCAAGGCTCCAGGAAAGGCTCCACCCACCCACCCCAGCTGCAACAGTGGGCAGCGACCCCCTCAATGCTCCAAGGCTGGGAGGAAGCAGTTGTTTATTTCTGCCCCCCTCACACACACTTGGCCCTAGAAAGTCAGGAAGACATCCTGTTTGCCAGCCTGCGGGTCTGTTTTGCCCTCTAGCTGGCTGCTGCGTTACTGTCTGCAGCCCTTCATAAGTAACTCCCTATATACAACATAGGGCCCCTGGGGCTACACTATGGGGATCCCTGGTCCAGGAACTACAGCTCCTCTTCCTTCTTGCTATTTAAGGCAGTTCTATACTAGGCCTATCACTTACCTCTTGCAGGCCTTGGAAGAAAATTCTAGTTAATTTGAAGATCAGGCTTCTGGTTTGGCCTGGAACTAAATCTTCTGGCATTAGTTTCATTAGAAACTTTCTGGGTCTAAATCACGTTGGCATAGAGCCAAATCCTGGTGCTGGAGCAGAACAAAAGTGGGAGTCAAGTACTTTCTGGGATGCTGTTGTCATCAAGAAATACTAAAACCAGGCTAGGGATTTAGTACTGTGGCACTGTGCCTGCCTTGTAGGCGCAAGGTCCTGAGTTCTGTCCCGGGTACCAAAAAACAAACAAACAAACAAAGAAATACTGAAACCAATACTATACCCTCACGGACACCAAGGGCTCTCAGTCCTTACTGCACAGTAGAATCTTCCTGGACACATAAAAATACTAATACGCAGGCAGGCCCTGCTCCAGACCTCTGGGCAGGGCCATGAAAGCCTCAAGTCCTAAGATATTCAGGGAGTACCTACCACACCCAGTTCTGAGCTGGACTCTGGAAGAGACTAAGCAGTAGATAACTCACTTCCTGCCCTCAGGAAGCTCACAGTCCACATAGAGATAGAGTCACATGTCCCATGTCCCAGAAGAGGATGAGCCAGCACCAATATGCTGGACCTAGGAAATAGAACTGCTTCAGGATGGATGCTCTCCCAGCCAAAAGTGGGAGGAAAGGTGTATTTCCTAGTGGTGACCTGAGGATGTGACTCTACTTTCATGCATCTGTGCAGTTCTGGCGCTATGGAGACTGGGTGGATGTGGTCATTGATGACTGTCTGCCAACATACAACAACCAGCTGGTCTTCACCAAATCCAACCACCTCAATGAGTTCTGGAGCGCTCTGCTGGAGAAGGCTTATGCTAAGTAAGGCAGCACTGAGCGTGTGAGGCAGGAGGGAACTGGGGAGGGGGTTGCAGAATCCAACAGGATGTGTGTGTGTGAGGATGCTCTCATGTGTCGTGAGAATTCAGCTGTGACCCAAAGTTGGCAGAGAGCAGATCAGGCAGCAACGCCTCTAAGAACACAAAGTTTTGGGCTGGGGATTTAGCTCAGTGGTTCTGCTGCCTCCCTCACAAGCACAAGGTCCTGAGTTCAATCCCCGGTACCAAAACAAAGAACACAAAGTTTAAGAGGCAATATGGAGAAAAACAGAGAAGCTGAGCATGGTGATACATATCTATAATCCCAGCTACTCAGGAGGCTGGGACAGGAGGATTGCAAGTTCAAGGCCAGCCTAGGCATAATGGTGAGACCCCATCCCAGTAGAAGGAAGGGAGAAAGGAAGGAAGGGAGTCTTTAGCTTTAACTTCCCTTAGTGAGCTCTTTAACTCTGCCTTCCTGATGGTTTTGCAAGCCTTAGATCACAGCATTGCATTTCTGTAGCTCAGATCCCATGATCTTGCTTAGCTCAAACTCATGAGCTTTATTAAGCATAAAGCCATGTTGTCATCTCTTGACTGAGAAGCTCCATCCCAGCCAAAACGGCTCTCAGGAAGTGGGATAGCTGGGCTCCATTGCCTCTGTGGCCTTGGGTGGGTCACTTGGCCTCGAGCTCAGCTCTGCCATGGGGAGGAAGAGGAATCACAGTAAGCGTCTGTCTCTATTAGTTCACATGACTGGGAATTGATGAGAGGATGTCGCAGGGCCTGAGCTGAGCTCTGGAGCCGTAGTACCTGGGCGTCTTTCCTGGAGCGCTGTGACCCCACGTTCATCTTCATCCTTTCTCCAAGGCTCCACGGTTCCTATGAAGCCTTGAAAGGTGGGAACACCACTGAGGCCATGGAGGACTTCACCGGAGGGGTGACGGAGTACTTCGAGATCAAGGATGCTCCCCGAGACATGTACAGGATCATGAGGAAAGCCATCGAGAGAGGCTCCCTCATGGGCTGCTCCATCGATGTAAGTCGAGGGTGGGCCCACAGGATGGAGGAGCCATTCTCTCAGTTAATGGCAGCACAGTCTTCTGGGACAGGGTGAATATTTTGTTTTAAGAAGGAAGAACTGATTTTGACTTTGAAAAATGGGAGTTTTTCAAGAGAGTTGTTCCTGGGGATTTCCAGTAAAGTGATTGGGCAAGGACATTCCAGCCTTGGAATTTAGGTGGACATGGATCCCAAGGCCTATGTCAGAGGGGCCCTCTCTTGTCTGGGTTTCCTGGTCCAAGTGTGTCCCCAAAAGCCAGCCACATACTTAGCTACGGAGCTGAGCCCCCCATTTCCCTAAAAAAGGTGCCCAGTCATTGAGCTTTGGGCCCATGGCCTGCCTGGGACACAGGCTTTGTGTTGAACAGAAGTTCAGAATGCAGTCTGCACTCAGCAACACAGCCAGGCAGAGGGAGATGGGAACCAAGGGCGAGGTCTAGGCAGGGCGTGGACACTGGGCCACCTCAGTGTACAGAGATGCATCTCCCTCCTCCATGTACATCAGTCATCTTGGTGATTTCCAAGTGAGAGGAAGGAACCAAGCTCATTCCTTCCCTTTTCTCTCCCAACACTCCCCATGGACAAAAAGCCGGGGAAGGTTAGTTAGCCAAAATGCCATGGATGAACATTTTCTTCCTGTATCTCTTTTCTCCATCTTTTCTCCATTCATGTTCTATTAACTTCTCTTTTCCTTTTTCTTCCCCTTCCCTTCTTTCTCTCTCCTTCCCTTCTCCGCCTTCCTTTGCTCTCTCTCCATCTCCTGGGTTTTCCTCAACCTCCCTGTGGGGCCTCAGGATGGCACGAACATGACCTATGGAACCTCTCCTTCTGGCCTGAACATGGGGGAGTTGATTAAGCGGATGGTGAGGAACATGGATAACTTGCTGCTCAGGGACTCAGACCTCATCCCCCGAGGCTCAGATGACAGACCATCACGGGTGTGTACCTCAACTGTCGGGACCTCCCCTGAGGTGTCCGCTGCCCCTCAAGCTGCACACCGCTTAGAATTCCCTCCCCTGGTGCATGCTTCCAGTTGGAGAAAGCAAAGGCTCCCTTTGAAGATGGTCCAGTACTTTTAGAAGTCATGCATTGCAGTTCACCAAAGACTGAGCCATTCAGAAAAACACAGGAAAATTTAACCTATATTATCCCCCACTAAGATAATCACTCTTAACATTTGACAAGTATCCTTCCAGGACTTTCCGTGTCACACACTTAACATATTTTTTTATTTTAAAAACCTTGTTGTATTGTATGTACTTCTGTGCATTTTTTCAGTTAGTTTATATTCTTACTATGCTAATAAATATTCTCATTTTTAGTAGCTGCACAATATTCTAACATGCAGATATGTTGTAATTTACTTACCCGATACTCTATTGTTGGAAATGTAAAGGTTTTTTCCCTTTTTTTTCCCTATAATGAACATTGCAATAGACACATGTTTGTGGATGTCCGTGGTGATGGCCTAGGACAGATTCCTAGCAGTAGAATTCCTAGTTGAATGATACTCCGATGTGATGTCAAGAGTCATTTCGAGCAGCTCCCCAAGTGTGGAAGTGAGGCTGAGCATGTGCCCTGCTCATCCCTTTCTGCTCAGCACGGTCTGTGTCATAAGGACTGAGATCTAGAAGCACCTGAGAGGCCAAAAGCCCTGGCCCACCTATGCCTGTCACCCTGAAAAAGGCTCCAAGAATTCCAAAGTCTCATGTGGCTCCGGGAAGTCCTCCTTGGAGCTGCTGTGTTACTAGGCTGCTACCAAACCCCTGAACAGCCTGTTTAGCCCTCAGTGAGCTCTGGTGACCACTACCCTTCTGCCCAGGGTGCCTTGTGCCTGCAACATGGGCATTTCTGCTTGTGCAAGAGCCACCCCTTCTCTCTTAATCTCAGTCATGTCTGAGCAGGGTCCCCTGGGAATTCCCACCCTGGGTGCTGAAACTTTTGATTTCTTGAACATCATGTTCTCAGTGGTGTGCAAGAGGTGAGGGATGTGACCGACAGGCTCAGGTCTAGGAAGCCCTGCCATCTCCCTGCCTCCTGTGAAGGACCCCAAGGGAAGCTTGTCACTTGCCTCACACCCCAGGTTCTGCCTGTGCATCCAGACAGACCCTTCCCAGTGGCCAGCTGGTCTGAGCTGCATCTTCTTGATGCTCTTGAAGGGCCAGCGAGAATCTGCTGCTGATCATGAGGTACTCTTTCAGGGAGCAGAGCAGGGCTTGTCTTCACAGAACCCAGAAAATGAACCCGTAGGAACTTGGTCGCCATGCAGCAGAACCTTTGCTCCCCAGCTCCTGACCTGCTGTCTGGTTGTTGCTCCACAGACGATTGTTCCCGTTCAGTATGAGACAAGAATGGCCTGTGGGCTGGTCAAAGGTCATGCCTATTCTGTCACTGGACTGGAGGAGGTGAGCCTGGGGCCCTGGGGGTGCATAGGGACCACTTGGGTTGGCTTCCAAGAGTCAGGACTTAGTTGTCTGCACCCTTCATGGACCATGGAGCTTGCTGCAGATCTGGGGATTCTGCTTGAGGTCCAGGCACGGTGCTTGAGCGTGGGGGACCATGGGACCTGCTAGAGATGGCCTTTGCCACAGGAGGTGCTCACTTTATCTTTGCTTTTAGGGCAAAAAATAGCAATTTCCCCAACATTTCCAAGGAATATATATAAATGTCACTTTTGTTCTACAAATGGGGTCTTCTGTGTTCTCATGTGCTCTGTGGTTTCCGGTTCACACAGTTACAATGTGTTGTCCTTCTGGGACAATGGGCTTCCCTGGCGCGTGTCAGAGACAGGAATCTTGGCTGACTGTGGCACACAGTTGGGGAGGTTGTGCCCTGAACAAGGGGGTAGGCAGAAAAGATGTCAACCCATTGTCACATACTGAAGGGAAGGGAAGGGCCACTTTTACTTTTTTTTTTTTTTTTGGTACCAGGGATCGAACTCAGGACCTTGCACTTTCGAGACAGGCACGGAGCCACTGAGCTAAATCCCTGGGCTGGGGCACCTTTTCTAATTGGCTCATCTAGAGGGGCCTTTGTCTGTGGCTCCTCAGCCAATTGAGGCCTTTTTAAAAATTCACGCAGATACCAGATGCGCCAACAGCTCCTGGTGTATCGGCCTTCCCTCCTTCCTCCCCCAAAGCTCACAGTGACTGGCAAGTTCTCCAGGAAAATCACCTCTTAGAAGACAGCGGGTGACAGCCAGACCCCTTCTGACTCAGTCCTTAGTTGTGGCCCTTCACCGGCCATCCCAGCTCTGATTGTCTCCTGGGCCACCAGGCAGGACAGCTCCCCTAACCCAGCCGTCCAGCTCTGGTGAGACAAGAGCCCCCTGGGCAGATGGATCAGGGCCTGAAAGCTTTTCCTTCCGCCCCAGGCCCTGTTCAAAGGCCAGAGAGTGAAGCTGGTGCGGCTACGGAACCCCTGGGGCCAGGTGGAGTGGAGCGGCTCCTGGAGTGACAGGTACAGGCAGGGAGGAAGGGCAGACTGCTCCACAGCCACACTCAGAACCAGTGACCCGCAGGCGGAAGGGTGCAGCTGTGGGGAGCCAGGGCCCTCACAGTCATTGGCCGGAAAGGAAGGACCCCAGAGAGCTCAGGCCAAGACCCAGGCACTAGCAGTCTTGGGCATCTCTTTGCCTCACCTGTAAAGTGGGAACGACATCGATGTCAGCACTTACAGTGCAGGCTGTTATGAGTAGATGCCACCATTTTTGGAAAGTGCTAGCTGGTTCTGAGATTTCTTCTTCACTGTCCCCATACAAAGGCACACAGGCCCTTTGAAAGAAATGCACTGCTTGTCACTGAAAGTACTATACCAGAGGCTTCAGTGCATTAGAAGGCCTGGCAGGAAGCAATTGGAAGGTTTCCACTGAGGGTCACAGGTCAGATCAACATTTTGGTGGCTCACGTGACCTACAGTTGAGAGATGAGCTGTTTCTTCGATGCTATATTTCTCAGATAGCTTCTACCCCACCCCAATACAGCCTTCTCTTCTTGCTCCTTCCATGACTCCCCTGTTTCCCCATCAGCTGGAAGGACTGGAGCTTTGTGGACAAAGATGAAAAGGCCCGTCTGCAGCACCAGGTCACTGAGGATGGAGAGTTCTGGTGAGCCCCAGATCCAGAAGAACCCAGAAGGGTGTGGGATGTGGCAGGGAGGGAAGGTCTCCCCCATCAGTCCCTAGCCTGAGGCCATCAGAATCCAGTTTCAGGAGATCTGGGCTGTTCTCCTCCAGCCAGAGCTGAGTGTGTTAGGTCGCAGGAGGCCCAGACCAGCATGGGGCAGCTCTTGTTCTGGCCACTTGCTGCCTGGCCTAATACAGCTCCCTTCTGAGGCCTAGGACACTCTGATCTCCCAAAGCTGCCCTCAGCCTCGCTTAGACCCTCCCTGTGCAGCCTTCTGGTCTCAGATTAAAGGCAACTTCTTTCAGGACTCTTGAGATCCATCCATTTGTGCTGCTTGTCACCCTTAAGTAAAATCACTCACTTGACAGTTTTTCCCAAATGATTGCTCTTCCAACTTTTTGGAGAACTGAATTTCTGTTGAGCTGTCCCATCAAGGACAAGTTTGTGTCATTACTGGAAGCCTGGATGATAGTTCAGGGTAGACACATTAGAACTGATGGTATCTACTACATAGGAAGGGCAAGGTCTGCTGGGACCTTGGCCATCCTTGTCTGAGCTCATTTATGGGCATGTCAACCCTGGGGTCTGCTCTCCCCCAGCCCCTGCTCATCTGCTCCCCTGTGGTTCTCTCCTTCGCCCTCAGGATGTCGTATGACGACTTCATCTCCCACTTCACAAAGCTGGAGATCTGCAACCTGACTGCTGATGCCCTGGAGTCCGACAAGCTGCAGACGTGGACGGTGTCAGTGAACGAGGGCCGCTGGGTGAGGGGGTGCTCTGCCGGAGGCTGCCGAAACTTCCCAGGTGGGAGACGCTCTTAGGGGGGCAGGGCCTAAGCAGCCAGAGCCCCGGGTAGGATAACATTCTCAGTCATGCGCGGAGTCTCTGCGAAGCTCCAGACAGCCACTGTCTCATTAAATCCTCCCGTCTTACTGAGAAGAAAGCCGCCATGCTGGGAAGTATGCAACAGGGAACTGGTAAAAACGTCAAAGCGGGAAACTGTCAGAACAGTATCTTGCCGGTTGCTCCTGTTGAAGACAGTGCTGGAGGAGTCACTCAGGTCAGAGCAGCTGAGAGCAGACCTGGGAGACAGGAGGCTGGGCTGTGTGGGGAGAATGAAGAATGACCCCAAGACTCTCGGCGTAGGGGCCACACAGGTGGTACCAGTATTGCAAGATGAGAACTGTGGGAAATAAAACTGCTGTGGCATTTGTTTTCGATGAGGTTAGTTGCGGGGTGGAGGGGGGTGTAGGAAGAGAAATTTAGTTTGGGAGGTGGAAAGTTTGAGATACCCAGGTGGAGGTTTTTAATATAGGGTTAGATGCACATATTAGGAAAGTGTTTGGTTACATGATACGAACTCAGTAAGTTTTCGAGGAAGAAAGTGAAGACAGGATGGGAGAGGGAGGAGGTCAGCAGAGACTGAGCTGGGGTATGTGCCTCAGGTGCAGTCAGTATGCAGAGGTGAATTCAATCAAGTTCGGAGTTAGCAGGATTGCCTGGGGAGCCAGGGCAGGTGGCGGCGAGCAGAAGAGACTTAAGACCTGATCCCAAGGACCCACAGCATTTTGAGGGCAGATGAGGAAAGTAAAGCTGTTAGTAAAGGCTAGAATGAAAGTTCAGAGAAGGAAAGAGACCTACGCATCCAATCCACACAGCTCCATCTGCATAAGGTAGAGGCTCCACTCCCCGAATCATTGGGCAAATACCTGACTCATTTTTTCCATAAGCATTTATTGAGCACCTAGTATTAGTTGGGGCTCACCAGAAAGGCAAAACCAATAGGATGGGTGAACAGAGGGGAT
Source organism: Heterocephalus glaber (assembly GCF_000247695.1). Next base: position 9,502,489 of record NW_004624804.1, read on the forward strand.
TCAGTAGGGGAATTGGCTCACATAATCCTGTGTGAGCCCCAAGACAAGCCATGGGCAAGCTGGGGATCCTGGGACACCAGCACACGTGGGAGTTTGGGGGTCTTGTAGTCCAAAGGCCAGAAATCCTGGAGTTCTGATGTCCAATGGAAGAAGAGTGTCCCAGCTCCAGGAGAGAGGGGGGACATGGGTCTCTCTATGTAGTCCAGGCTACACCACACCAAGAGGGGAAATCCTTTTCTTGCCTTTTGTTCTATGTGAACCCTGCTCAGTGGATCTTCCCCTTTGGTCCACCAATTCACAAGCCACTCTCCTGCAGACTCCCTCACAGACGCAGCAGTCCTCTGGGTATTAATCCATCAGACTGACCCCTACCATCCTATGGGGGACAGAGATGAATGAGTTCTCTCGCATTTCCTTCCTGCCCTTTCTGCACAAGGGAGATCTGAATTTTCATTTCCTTTCTGGGGGGGGCACAGACACTTTCTGGACCAACCCACAGTACCGCCTGAAGCTCCTGGAGGAGGATGATGACCCTGACGACTCTGAGGTCATCTGCAGCTTCCTGGTGGCACTGATGCAGAAGAACCGGCGGAAGGATCGGAAGCTGGGCGCCAACCTCTTCACCATTGGTTTTGCCATCTATGAGGTGTGTGGGCCCAGCCAGCTCTGGTGCAGGAGAGGAGGGCTTGGGAGCTTCCCCAGAGCTGCTGCCACCAGGCTCACTTACGTCTGTTAACAAGCAGAAAATTCCCCGGGTACAGTAGAGGGAGGCTGGGCTGGTAGGGCAGGCACAGCGAGGATGAGAGTCTGTATCATCCTGCAATTGCTGCTCTTGCCTTTTGCCAGCACTGTCTTTGTTCAAATCTGTGGCTGCTTCTTCTGTTTCTCTTCAAGGTTCCCAAAGAGGTACGGCAGTGGTAGCAACAGCGGTTATGTGCGGCATTCACTGGGGTCCTGAGTCTGTCTGTGGCTTGTGAGGAGCTTCCTGTGGGGTTTGTGGGCAAGACTGGGGCGCGATGTGCACTTTCATCCTCCCACCGACACTGCCTGTCACGCAAGCCCCTTCACACACACCCCCAAACTCGAGCTCTGAGGGGCTGCCCTCTCTGGGACGGAGGAATCACCTCCCTCAGAACCCGGCCTTGAGGCCCTTCCATCCTGAGGGCTGTGGAGGGACCAGCGCTGTCCTGGTGAACTGGACCTCCACTTCTGAATCTTGGCAGAAAGGCAGAGGCAGGGAGATAGGGAGCCCCAGGGACACTGAGCTAGTTGAGACCTTTGGCCTGGAAGTGGGTGGCTCACACTGTGAAGTGGGTGCCCGGAGTTTGAGGAGGGGCCCCTGGGAGAGGCTGTGAGCAGGACAGGACAATCCCGCCGGGCTTCAGGCCCACGGGCACCTCTGTCCCCAGATGCACGGGAACAAGCAGCACCTGCAGAAGGACTTCTTCCTGTACAACGCCTCCAGGGCCAGGAGCAAAACCTACATCAACATGCGAGAGGTGTCCCAGCGCTTCCGCCTGCCTCCCAGCGAGTACGTCATCGTGCCCTCCACCTACGAGCCCCACCAGGAAGGGGAGTTCATCCTCCGTGTCTTCTCTGAGAAGAGGAATCTCTCAGAGTGAGTCCAGCCTGGCTTCCCCACCGGTCCCCAGAAGCTTGCATGAGCCCTTCTAGAGACTGGAGGCAGGAAGAAGCTGGAGTGGTCTCCGTCAGCTTCCTGGGACCCGCTGCCAAGTCTGCAGCTCTTCCCCTCCACTGCACTTCTCCCTGTCATTGCTCCATTCATCCCCCAGATATTGACCGGGCATCTTCTGTGTCCCAGGCACTCTTCTAGGCACTAGGGATAGAGAAGTCAGACAGAAAGAGATCTCTGCCTCATGCAGCTTAACACTCAGAGCAGTGGTGCTGAATCTATGGCATGCATGTTGTTTTTCTTTTAAGACAGAAGATGTTAATGCAGGAGTTATTTTTTCTAAAGCTTGGTATGCAGGTTTAATTGCAGTGTTGGCACTTTGTGAGAAATAAGTGGGTTCTGGGTTGCACTTTGGATACTTGTCTCTGAAATGTTCACCATCGCTGATCTGGAGTGAGATAATAGGAAAAAAGTATAGTATGCTTGATTTGAAGAAGGGATGAAAAGTTAAAATAAAACAGGGAAGGCATATAGTTCCACACAGGTAGGTGTGATTAAAATTGTAGGTTAGTGTGGCAAGGGAAGCCAGCAAGTCCACACCCTAGCCTTGGGCATCATGGATGTCCCAATAGGCCCTGCCACTGCGATCCCTGTGTCCAGAAGCAGTGCCGGGTCCCTGGGTAGCTGTCAGGGCCTGGGCTTGATTGTTGGGGGTGCTGCCCACATGGAGCCGGTGCCCGGGTGAAGGCTTAGTCCCAGGGTTTTTCCAAAGGTCAGCCCCAATTTGGGCACCAGAAAACCACGCGACCTGAAGAATCCTGTGTGTCTCCTGCTTGCTCCTGGTGACACTGAGACACCCACATTTGTGTTTTTCACAGGGAAGTTGAAAATACAATCTCTGTGGATCGACCTGTGGTGAGTGCAAAGGTCCAGAGGGTCACTTTGCAAACCCTGCAGGGAACTGACTGGGGGTGGGGTGAGGAGCAGGTACGGGCAGAGGGAGGCAGGAGTCGGGGCATGTGGGATAGTCACTTCATGTCACTGCAGCTTCTGTTCAGTGTGGCCAGAAGCAATAGGTCTTAAGGTCTTCAGGCTGCTTAGTCAGTTCAGGGACGGGGACTATGGAGAGAGGAGAAGCAGTTTGAACAATTAGAAGAAGGGAACAAGGTCATAGGAAGGGATGAAGACAAGAACAGCAGCTAACATTGGAGTATGAGGTTGGATAACTGGATTTCTCATGCACAGAAAAGGTACCCGGTGTCAGAGCCTTCCATCAGCTGGAAGCCTGGAAGGGTTATGTGACCCTCTGACTCAGTTTTCTACTCCGCAGAGTGGGAATAATAGGCCTGGCAGTGCTTTGTGCAGTTTAACATATGCCCACCAGCTTGAGCCACTGGTAGTACGTACATGACTGTTCCATCAGGGGGCTTGTACCACCCAATGGGATAGTCATGCATGTGCCACCTATGGTTCAGAGCCACCCGGCAGCAAGACATGAATTACTGCCCCTCCGTGTACATGTGAAGTCACTAAAACTGTGTGAAATGTCTGGCACAGTGTGGACTCTCGGATAGAAGTTATTAACCATTTTACAACTTGCAAGTTAGTTCCTCCATGTGTTATCTTACTGGATCCTTTCAAGATTGTTTTCTGAGACGTTATCTCCCTGCCTTTTGAGCAAGGGCAGAGACTCAATACGGGTACATGACTTGCATTCATAGGGGTGGTAAGTCCAGGTGGGGCTGGAACTCATGTCCAGATCGAGTCCACTCCGTGCTGGGGCCAGTCTGGGGCTGAGCAGCCCAGGGTCAGCGGGGCAGAAGTGGTGCCTGGGGTCTCTGTACTGAGGAATCATGTGTCTCCTTGGCTTTGGGGTCTGGTTAGTAAACAGTGCATGTGACCTGAGCCAACAGGAGGACAAATGTCCCACTGAACTGACTTCCGGTGGTGGCATCCTGACCCCATGCCAGTGACAGATCTCTGGAGGCCTTCGGAGCAAGGGCAGATATTTGGTTTCAGTGTCACATGCACTGGGCTCTGTTCCTCCCTTGGATCAGTGTATAGGATTCATCAGGAGCTGCACACCTGAAATCTAATGAGAGCCAGCATGTCCCTAACTGGCAGTTGGGCAGGTGTAGGGGCATTGGTGTCCCTGTGCTGCTGTCTTCATCCACTGTTCTCCAGTGACTCTCGGCTTCAGTGCAGGAGGAACAGCAGGAGTGGCAACCACTGGTGGAATCTGGAGGGTGGAGGGTGGTGATGCCCCCAGCTCAGCTGACTGTTGCAACAGTGGCTTCTAATTTTACAGAAGGAGCCCCAAACTTCAGTTTCCATCTTAAGTCTCCTTTTTTAAAAATGTTTGCTAACAATTTTTCTTTTAATAGTCTATAAGTCAAACTCATTTTCAGGCCAGTCTGAATGAGTCTCATTTTTGATGTTTGTTTGTTTGGTTGGTTGGTTTTGGTTTTGTTTGTTTTGGTTTTTTGAGCCTGGGTCTCACTATGTAGTTCAGGCCGGCTTTGAACTATGTAGCCTAGGCTGGCCTCAAACTCTCAGTGATCCTCCTGAGTGTGGGATTATAGGCATGCACCACCACGCCTGGCCCCATTTTTGGTGTTTTAGTAACTATTTTTAAAAATTAGCCAGAGTCTCTTTCCTTGACCGAATGCAATAACAATGGGTTATTAAACCCATAGCAACAGCCAGTCTCTGGTCATAAGGGAGGGAGAAGGAAGAACTCTCCTTTTCCTTCACCCTCCATGCCCCTTTTCAGCTCCAAGTAACCCAGGTATCTGGACCCTGAAGGCTCACCCCAAGCTAAGGATCAGGACACAGGAAATCCTAAAGCCACTGGCCATTCTGGGAACTCAGTTTCACTTATTCTTCATTTTTTGTTTTCTTTTCTCATCCAGAAAAAGAAAAAACCCAAGGTGGGTGTAATAGGATGAGTGGGTAGACGGTGCATGTGTGTACCCATGTGTATGTGTGCATGCATGCACCAGACTTGCCTTCCTCCTCTCCTTTGCCAAGTCCCTGCTGGAGCTGGCTCTGTGTGATGATGACAGTTCACAAGGATGAGGATACCATGCTGAGCATGCTCCCAGGTGCTCTCCCTGGGTTAACTCGATCCTCCCTCCTCACAAGAACCCCAGGAGAGCTGGGGATTTAGCTCAGTGGTTCCACTGCCTGCCTCGGAAGCACAAGGTCCCGAGTTCAATCCCCGGTACCAATAAAAAAAAAAGAACCCAAGGAGATTGGCTCCATTATTGATCCTCATTTTCAGAAAGAAGAAAAGGGGGCCGGGGATTTAGCTCAGTGGTTCTGGCACCTGCCTTGCAGGTGCAAGGACCTAAGTTCGATCCCCGGTACCAAAAAAAAAAAAAAAAAGGAAAGAAGGAAAGGTACAAACTGACTCACCTGCCCAAGGGCAAGGCAGTCAGCACCAGAGCCAGGCTCTGGCTCCAGATTGTAGCCTGGCCCAGCGCCAGACATCAGACAGGGTTTGGTGCTTGTTTTTATGGAGATGCCCGAAGACTCGTCACAGGGCTTCTCCCAGGATGGGTGCTGCTCCAGACGAAAGCCAGCCCTCGCCAAGCACTGTGCAGGTGGTGACCTTTTTTTGAAGTTATACCAGCATCTACAGGGTAGGTGCTGTTATTATTCCCTCTTACAGGCAAGGGCACAGATTCAGAGGGGACCTTCCTAAGAAGTGAGTGACTTACCCAAATGCACACAATTAATGAGTGGGGGGACTGGAACTGCCCCCACTTCTCTTAGACCTGTGTTATCGTCCAGCCCTATACTTGGCCCAGATAAGTCCTCGGCAGGGATGCTCCATGCCTACGCCATGTCCACTGGTGCGTACCCCCGCTCAGACAGTGACCTCACAAGCTCCCGTTACTTGGGTGAAACCTTTGCTTAGAAGGCAGAGCAAGAGCTTTGGGGGCCTGCTGGGAGCTGTTTTCATAGGCCTTCCGTCCTGACCTGGCCTCAACAAGCAGCATGGAAAGACTGGGGCCCCCCTTACTCTGCTCTGGGACTCTGCTTGCCCCATGGTTCTCTGCATAGCAGCCTCCAAACTGCAGCCTTCCTCCTGCTATAGGGTGCACAGCCCCCTCAGCTGGCATAACATCTCCAACCCCTTTTCCTCTTCCTCTTGCATGAGCATATCTTGAAAATATCCCTTATATTTCTGTCGCACCTTGAATGTGTTTTCAGTACAGTTTTACATTCAGCACCTCATTTGATCCCCACCAGAGCCCTATCAGGAGGAAAAAGCAAGCTTTATCGTCCTCATTAATGGCTGAGCAACTGAGGCTAGTGAAGACATTTTCCCTCTGAGGCAGGGCTGGTCAGTGCTGTGCCCGCATATGGATCCTGCCACTCATCAGTCTTTTCTGCCTCACTCTGTGTCCCTAGATTCCTTGGCTGCCGGCATGGTGATGTGGGTACCGAGGGCAAAGAGCTCTGCTGGCCTCAAACCGAGCAGCTATGTTTGTAATGGCTTTATTTACGCTGGACTTGGGGGGAAACTTAATTTGGAATTATTTCCATCTGAAAAAAAAGGCTATGGACGATTTTAAAACCACAGCCCAAGATCGCTCTGCTTTTAGCAGTCTCGGCATTTCTGGATGTGCTACCTAGTGGCACTCTTGTAACTGAGCACAGCTAGGGTGGGTATGAAAAGAGAGAGCTAAGGCCTGGAGAGGCTTGGCACCTTTACCAATCCCAGATGGAGCCCGAAGTGAGGTTTTCCTCTCATTACACAGAGCTGTCAGGGGCAGGGCCTCTGTGTGCCGCTCAGCCTATAACCCTTGCTTCCCTCCTGCCCCTCCCCACCTCCCTCCTCTCTCCAGCCCATCATCTTCGTTTCAGACAGAGCAAACAGCAACAGAGAGCTGGGTGTGGACCAGGAGTCAGAGGAGGGCAAAGACAAAGCAAGCCCCGATAAACGAGAGAAATCTCCACAGGTTTCTGAGCACACAGCATGAGTGGGGTAGCACTGTGCACCAGGATTCGCCTGTGCTCCTGGGCATGTGGAGGCGGAGGGTTGCCAGGGAGTCTCTAATCCACAGGGTTTGGATCGGCCTCACTGACCCTTTGTCTTGTAAGTGCCCCACACTCGGGCTGCTGCTTGGTTGCATATCTGGAGGGTTGGTGGCCACCCCAATCTGGTCCTAGCTCTGAAAGGCCAGGTTGGGCCTCCTCAGTGGAGCTCGGCCAGCCAGGACTGCGAGAGACGGTGGCTGCAGAGCTGAGGGAACAGCTGGAGAGAGCTAAGGCTGCACAACTGGCTTCAGTCCTCGAGCTCTTGACTGGAGGCGGAAAAGAACAGTGGCAGCAAAGAGGGGCTGACATCAGAAATGGGGTCCCCCAGAACTCAGGGGAAGGTGTCCTATTGGAGTGGGAAGGCGTGGTCATACACAGCCTCGAGAATGTGAGGCCGGGGTCCTCTGACCTGGGGTGCCCCTCAGCGGAGTGGGAGGGGATCCTCAAGAACTTGGCCGTGATGACCCAGGTGCTAGAGGAATCAGAACGCTCAGCCCCCTTTGGCCTGCGGGACCAAAGCCAGGTTCAAGGGTGAAGGCTCCAGCTGAGGAGGACTGAGGGGTGACGTGTGCATGTCAGTGTGGCTCACGTGGGAGACACCAGGGCTGGAGAGGTGTGAAGAGCCACTGCGGCCTACCAGGCCAGATGCAGAGAGCATCAGGCAGCTCACCACTGGCTCCTGAGGCCACCTACAGCTGCTTCCAGCACCCTGGCATCTTCCCAGGTGCTCTCCTCCCAACTCATTTATCCCCGATTCCTGTGAACCCATTTTCCTTTGTACTTCCACAGCCACGGCCTGGCAACACTGACCAGGAAAGCGAGGAGGAGCACCGATTCCACGACATTTTCAAGCAGATAGCAGGTGACGTAAGTACCTCCAACCCTAGGGTCCCACAGCTTACTTCTGTCCTGCACAGCACAAAATCCCCACGTCCTGGGGCTCTGGACTGACATGTCTGCTGGGTGGTTGTGACTGCCTGCTGCAGGCCGGACAGCTGAGGCTGCAGTACCTTGGCCTCTGCCTTCCTCAGAAAAGCCTAGCTCCCCTTCCAGAACGGCACCGATGGGATGTCACGAACAAGGGCAGCTGGGCTTGCCCTGCAGAGCCTCTGCTCCCAGCTGCTCTCCTGTGAACACGAGTCTCTCTTCCTTCCAAGGACATGGAGATCTGTGCAGATGAACTCAAGAACGTCCTCAACGCGGTTGTGAACAAACGTGAGTGACTCGAATCAAGGGGTGGGGGGCAGGCAGGTGGCCCCCCGACAGCAGCCCTCACTCTTCTCCATCCCCCAGACAAGGATCTGAAGACACAAGGGTTCACGCTGGAGTCCTGCCGCAGCATGATTGCCCTCATGGATGTATCCTTCCTGCGTGGCCTCCCCACTCTCTAGCCTCTCCCTACTGGGCCCCGGGACACAGCCGGTGTGTGCATTCGGCCAGAAGGCTCAAATTTGTGTCCAAGGAAATAGATCCCGACTCAGAACACCAGATGCCAGTCTGAAGGGGCAGAAGGGAAGGACATGAATTGTACCTGGCCCATCTCCAGCTCTTACCTCTGGCCTGAGGTTCAGCCTGGAATTCTTCCAAGCCAGAGGAGTCCTTAGGGACAGATCCCATGAGTTTCTGAGCTAGTAGGAGTGGAGTGGAGGGTTAAGGAAGAGGACAGGACAGTGGGCAGGAAGGCCAAGCAGAGGCTTCCTATGGGCCCCCTCCCTGTCCAGGGGACCTTGCTATGTGCCTGTAGACCTGACCTCCCTCCTCAGACAGATGGCTCTGGGAGGCTGAACCTGCAAGAGTTCCATCATCTCTGGAAGAAGATCAAGGCATGGCAGGTGGGATGAGACAGTGCAGTGTGGAACTGAAGGTGGGGGCTGACTCAGGGATTCAGCGTGTGATCTGTCCTCTAATTCTCTACTGCCAGAAAATCTTCAAACACTATGACACAGACCAATCCGGCACCATCAACAGCCACGAGATGCGCAATGCAGTGAACGATGCAGGTAGTGGGAGGGACGGGGCAGGCTGCTAGGACCCTTCTAGAGAAAGGAGAGGATTGTTTCCCAGGGTGGCCAAGGGGCAGGGAAACAGAATCCAACTCCCCTTTTTCCTTTTCTGACCCCTCCACAGGCTTCCACCTCAACAGCCAGCTCTACAACATCATCACCATGCGGTACGCAGACAGACACATGAACATAGATTTCGACAGCTTCATCTGCTGCTTCGTCAGGCTGGAGGGCATGTTCCGTAAGTGGCCACCCCCTCCCCAGGGACCAGTGCAACAGTAGGGACATCCACCTACCTGCCCACAGAGGGTTCCTGATGCTGCTGCCTGCAGACAGTCCCTGGAGGAAAAGTGCCAGCGCCAGGGGCGGGAGAATCTGAAACTGGCCTCTGGCCTATGCATTCGTTTCGTTTGGTACCGGGGATCAAACTCCAGACCTTGCACTTGCGAGGCAGGCAGCGGAACCACTGAGCTAAATCCCCAGCCCTGGCCTGTGCGTTCTTTCCCACAGGAGCTTTTAATGCATTTGACAAGGATGGAGATGGTATCATCAAACTCAGCGTTCTAGAGGTAAAACATAATGGACACTTTCCCTGCACCATGCAATTCAATTCAAGGTGGAGGAATCGAGGCTGACATGCCCCACTGTATGCTTCTCCCTTCCAAACGCTGGGGGAGGCATGGGACAGGAAGGGCCAGAGAAGAAAGCCTGGCAGGGAGCATGGCTCACAGACAGGAACAGGTGAGGGCTCCACAGGGGCCTCAGCTCCCAAAACTATGTTGGAAAACAGGTACCTTCCTGGGAAAGATACAGGGGAAAGTCTGCAACAAACCACTGGTCCTTTAAAAATATTCCATCCCATAAGGTCCCTGCAGCTGCTTCTCATCTCCTCTGACCTTGGCACCTCCCTTTCAGTGGCTGCAGCTCACCATGTATGCCTGAACCTGGCTCACCCAAGATCACACAGGACCTCTCAGGAGACAGTCCCACCCAGGATGGCTGGAGCCACTGGGCCTTGAAGGACACAGTAGCTGAACCCCACAAGGCCTCCAGGAAGCTCCTTGGTCTTGTTTTTCCTCCACTTTGCATGACATGGTCTTCATCTATCATGGCCAGCCTGACCCTTGGGAGAACAACTGTGTCCCTTTGCCTCACGAAGGCCAATGTCTGCCTCAGGGAGGTGCGGCCTTGTTCGAGGCCTGCTGACTCTGGGCAGGCTGGGCTCGCCCTGGGCTGTTGGTAGAAGCATGTGCCAGGGCTGGGTACTTACCTGTGCAGGAGTGGCACTCATCCTCTGCCTCCCCACTGCAGGAGTCAGCACATTTCTACCTGGACCTGCCTATTTCAGGGTGGCCTGCTCTGGGCTACACTAAGTTGGTGGTTAGAGCTGGATACTTTGGATTTCTGACTCTCAAGTTTGGCTGCATTCTGAAAAAGTTGATCTAAATAAAGGCATGTGAATGGCTGGTTCCACTGTTTTCTTTTTTCTCACATTTAGACAACACACACAGCACAACCTCAGCCAACAGTCAACAGTCACCTATCACCTGCAGAAAGTCCTAAATCCAGAATAAAATACAAGTTCACAGACAAAAACAAGCCCAAGCCCCTCTTAAAACATGCCCATTGTTATTTTCTGAGCACAGCAATCACTCGGATTCTTTCCAAGATACAGGAGGAAGAAGGGGAATAGCTGCTGGTGCAGAGAATAAATGGGTGGCTGTAACTGGAGGGTGTGGGGGGCAGTGGAGTGGCGATGCCACTGTGACTCTGGGCCCCTCTGCCGACCAACCTGCTGTCAAGCTCGTCTGGACCTCGGTCTGCAGCCCATCTATAAGCATCTTGTGTTTCTTTCATATTCTTCATGCCAACATGGAAAAGAGCACCAAATGAAAATGCAGCCAAGATCACATAAGTAAACAGTCAATTAGTAAAAGTACTTTATTTTCCTCTTGTATTTGCTTTATATCTTGCTTTACAAAGTTATGAAGTTCACAACTTTATACCAAAATGTAAGAAGGCTAGGCTATTTGCTTATAAACATTTTTTTTAGTCAAGTGTCATCTAATTTCATTCTTCTTCTTAACCATATTCAATGTTTAAAAAAATCAGAAACCCAGGGTGTTGGAGCAGCTCTAGGGTATGCATTTCTCTTTGACGGAAGAAAGATCTTCAACAGTTTTTCCTCCTGACCCCCTCTGGCTCCAATTTATTTAGGCTACCGCCTCGAATTCAGAGCAAATTTGGGAAACTTCAGTGACCATGTGACCAGGCAGGGCTGCATATCTGAGGCTGGAGGTGAAGGCAGAGGTTACTGTCGATAAGCAGGGTTTTGGTTTACATGAGGTTTGCAATCCACTCACATGTGGAACTCCTCCACAGCAACTTCTTTCCTGTCTGTCTACTACTTTTAAACCTGGAGGGTCCTAAAGACTAAGTGCAGGGAAGAAACCGCAATCTTATAAATGTGACAGGCATGACTTTCATAACAATCCTAGGAGCTCTCTTTCAAGTGACAACAAAATGTATATGTCAGTGTATGGAAATTGAACTTATTAGAGCAAACCAGAGAATATGTGCTATTCAAGTTCCACATCACAATACACTTCAACCTTCTCTCCAATGAATTCCATTCCCTAAAATATACCAGCCATCCTAAGTGTACACCTACTCCCACCAAATCAGCCACCTACCTTATCACTACAGTTGTCTACTCTATAATCTACCTTAAAAAAACCTGATAAAACAAAACCTTTGTTAGGCAAATACTTAAAAAGCAATTGTCGTGGGCCGGGGATTTAGCTCAGTGGTTCCGCCGCCTGCCTCCCAAGCGCAAGGTCCTGAGTTCGATCCCCGGTACCAAAAAAAAAAAAGAAGCAATTGTTGTGTCTATAAATTATACGTAGGGCATGAGCTAAACATTCAACCGCTAACTCTTCTGAGGGAGAAAACTTTTCCCCACAAAAGCAAGAGGAGTAGTAAGAAATGACTCCCTCCCAAACTCAAGTAACAGCAGGTAGAGATAATTCTTTACTCTTCTTCTGTGCACTGTATTTGTCTTATAGCTGAGTAGAAGAAAGAGTACGCCAAAATATATTTTGAACCTAATTAAAAACTTTTTTGTAAAACTTGAACTGCTATTTTACCAGAACAAAAAGCCAATAAAACACTAGCACACACACACACACACACACAAGAGGATTTTAGGGTTTTCTTGGTTTTGAGATATTAAAACAAGCACAAACCAAAAAATTCTAAAAAATGGCCTCCATTGTGCCAGTTTTTGTCAGTCACTGAACAGTTTCTTTCCTTCATGAAGCTGCTACACAGCAGTCAGCACAGATACCCGAGCCATAGCTCTTCTGTGCAGGGAAGAGAGGGCATGACAGTAGTGACACCACGAGGGACTAAATGGCAGCCAGAGTAGCACCACTGAAGGGAGCAGCACAGCCATAAGCATCCAAGATACTTATGGTTTCTTTATTTCTCAACAGAGGGCTAGAACAGTTCATTTTGAACAACCGGTATTAAAAAGAATTCCACGTGTCCTTGGAAGGAATATATCACTGCCACTGCTTCAAAGATAACTCTGTGAGATAAAGATATCAAATATAGGTGTCCACAAGGATAGACACACAGAGAGGACCTCACACATGCACACAGAGGCAGATACATGCACACGATTCTACCGAGTGGAACCCAAATCACAGTTCAGTTCTTACTGACTGCATCAGCCTATAACACTCACAGACGTTCCCTCGACTGACACCTCACATTCCCCTTTTCTGCTGTACAAAGGCACCACGCTCTCCCTGGCTCAGGCTCCCTGAACACACTGCCCTGCGTGTGTGGAAATGTAGTGTCAGTGCATCCCAGAGAAAAATGCCAGGGTTAGCAATGAATCCAAAAGGACTTTCCTGGGAAATCACTATTCCCAACCCCACAGAACAGCGTGACTTCTCTGGTCACCCTTACAGAATACATGGATGAGAGGTGGGAAAAGACAGTTAATCTCAAACAGAAACTGCATGATTACACTTTATCTCCACGAACTCTGTTCTCTCTTTAGCAACCCACAAATCCAAATAGTGTGGTTAACAAAAGAGGTGTCCCACTCACAAGGACAGAATTAACAGTTTTGAGGCCAGCCAGCCATTATCTAGTGGTAGCTCCTAAATTAGTTCTGGCTCCAGTAAGAACCACTGGAGCCTTTTCTGGAAAAGAGAACAAACATCATCTTGTGTATACCTTCAGGGCTTGAAGGGCTCCTGCAGCCTGTCTAGGAACCCGAGGGGGAAGTCACTGCCCTAGAGCCTGAAGGAAGGCAAGCACAGGTGTGTGCACGGGCAGGGAAGAATAACCCAGATACCCTGCAACCTGAGAAAACAGCAGGTGTCACGCCATGCAGCTGAGAATGTGGCATGGGCTCTTCTTTACCTGAAGAAATCTTTATCTTTCTTTATCTCGAAGAAATCTGAGTTGTGAGACTCCAGAAACAAAAAGCTTAGAAAGTGACACTTGTATAGCTTCACTAATAAGTCCAGAGAATCCAAAACCACAGCAGTGCCCTCAGGTTTTGTCGACTTGGGTATTTACAATGGACAGACAGAGCCTTTCCCGCCACCATATCCCACTCTCCTCTTCCAGCTAGTGGGGAAGTGAAGGCAAAGACACTGGCTTCAGAAATGAGTCTCCAGGAAGCCTACTGGAGGCCCTAAAAACTGTATCCAAATGCTTTATTCTAATTCTCTCATCGTGGGGGCTGCAGATGGGTGGAGAGCACCCTGTGAGTCTGGAGGACACTTGATGGCTGCCCTGGTCTAGGCACAGCCAGACAGAGGGAGAGACGGGGTGGACAGTGGAGCCAACCAAAAGGCTGAGAACCACAAGAGGCTTTCCAGAGCCCAGACAGGGGCATAAAGGTGCACCTCAGTTCAAACCGCCTGACAAAAGGCAATGCTGCAGCACGAGCACCCAGGTCTAGCAGCAAAGCTGCAAGGCAGGAGATGGGCTGTGCACCACCTCACACTGAACAGAGATCCTCACCAGGAAATGCTGTCGGTTAGGAATCACCACTCTGGGACTCGTTTTCTGAATTCCTAAAATACATAGTGGGCTGAGCAGCCACTCTAGCTGCTTATCAAAAATCTGTTATGTCCTTTAGCATTTAAAGCCAGCTCTGTCCTCTGGCAAAGCAGGAAACAGTGAAACACACTGTACATAATTGTTAAAAAAGGAAACGATCTGCTTCCAATTTAAATACCCAGTTATAATAACTAGAGAAATTAAAACTGATCTTGCAAATTTAGCATTTGAACAAACTTGTACTTAAAAACCTGACTACAGGTTCAAGCCATCATTAAGAACATAAATTAAATAAAAAACAAATCAATTAAATACACAAATGACTAGTGCCAAACTGGGGAACCAATTAAGATCCAGATCTTTAGTGAACGTTTGGAGAATGCTGGGAACATAAATCTCCCTATGTCTGCTGTATAGTTCCTTAAAGGCTGCCTGAATTGGCTGCTTAAATACTACTGCAAGATCTTGAGGTGTGCCCCACCATCCCATAGAGCTGCCCAGATATGCTAGTGGTCAGCCTGGCCAGTAACCACTTTCTCCTGCCCTACTTCCCAGAGGGGAGGGAAGACAGTGGCCTGTGTGAGGGGCTGATATGAGAATAGTTCAACTAATGACTTCCCAACATGGGAGGCAAAAAACTTCATGAATGAATTTTGCTCTCATCTTCAGCATGTCGTTCAATGTGTCCTGCAGCATCCTAGGAAAAAGGGAAAAGGGCCATGAGACAAGCTGGTGGTAAGGAAGGAGAAAGCCAAGCCGCGAAAAGCCGGACAGGTCTATTCTACTCAGCATCTGTACATAAAGGCAGTCAGGGGCCAGCACTCCACTCATTTACATGGAACTATGCTCAAGATGAGTTCTTAGAGGGCCGGGGATTTAGCTCAGTGGTTTCGCCACCTGCTGCGCAAGTGCAAGGTCCCGAGTTCGATCCCCGGTACCAAAAAAAAAA